>JAOCPT020006238.1:0-14485 GCA_026546935.2 Palythoa grandiflora | reverse complement strand
ACATGTTTATAAGCACTGCTTTTTTTGTGTCTCCTTGCCTTATTTTATTTTGTATAATATGTGGTATATGTAAATGGAAAAATAAATAAACTGAAACTGAGTTAGCCCATTTATTGAGATGAAAAAAAAACAGTTCATTCTGTACATAATCTTGCAGATATTCCAACTTTGAAATTTCCAATATAATGTATCGGACATTTGTATCCTTCAACAGTAGCTATCTTAGGTGGCACAATACAAAATGTTTGTAATATTATATTATATGTTTTCAGAAACCATTACGGACAATGCAATAACAAACAAGCTGTGCAGATGGGCTTGTTAGTTTTAATTAGCATCAGGTCGAGTCATTTATTCTAGCTTTGTCTACCATAGAAGATGTGACAGCTTATATCTTTGAATTATACCAACCCTTGCCTGTTTTTATTGTTATTTTTTCCTTTCTTTGTCCTTTAATATATTTATGGATATGTTTATTTTATTTTTTTTTCACTTGATATACTATTATAGGGATTCTTTTACTGACTAATTATATTAATAGAAGACAGCGGCTAATTGAGTATATCAGTTATCTGTTTCAATTAGCCTTTGTCTTAAAATATGTTAAATTTCATATACTTTTAAACTGTTATTCATTTTAAAACAGGCATAAATAAAAGAATTTTGAATCTTGAATCTTCTCTTCTAGTTGAATACTTTTGCCAGCTTATGAACCAGTCTCAAGGAGCCCCCCATATCACCCCTTGTATTGCCCTTTTTTGAGAATCAGGGGGGTCAAAAAATTTTTTAGGGGTGGCTCACTTTTTCCAACAGGGGGAATATTAATTATGAACTTTATGAAATATTTATTAATTAAGAACTTTATGGGGGAATATTAATTGAAGTTGAGAGGTACATGAAAAATATACTTCAGGCTAGTTAATAGGATTTACATTTATTTTTTAAAAGTTAAAATTTGGGGGCTTGAGTCTACCATGTACCCCCTGTTTCTAAAAATTACTTGACATATTAATCTAAACTTTTTGCTACGCTGTGGGTTATAGAAACTGTCGTCAAAAATGAGGAGAAAGAAAAAGAATCTAGAAAGAGATCAAGGCCACAAACAAGTAAGGACAAAAAATCACAGCAGATGCTGGCTGAGATTGGACGACTGAAGAGGGAGATGACAGAAAACAGACTGTCTATAAAGAAGCCTCAAGTGTAAGTAATGATTTTTTTAAAGACGTTTCTCATAATTATATGCAGGGCTCAAAGTTTGTCTTTTTTTCCAGGCACATTTGTGTGACTAGTTTTCATTTTTAGGTGACCAAGTTCAAACTTTTAGGCACATTGGGCAAAAATTAGTCGCATATTGCGACCAGTTGGTCGCTAACTTTGAGCCCTGATATGGCTTAAATAAATCAGTATAATTTTACAGAAAAAACGGCCTTGAATTGAAAGACAATGGAAGATTTTGATCCAGCAAGCCCAAAGTGCAAGTGGCTTCATATTTATCAAGTTTCATTGGATATTTGATGATGAGGTGACTTAAAATGCCGCAAATTCCTACTGTATGATACAAGACTGACAATGAACATGCCACTATTTTAGGTTTTGCAATGTTCAGTTATCACGTTTTCCATGCTATGTTAGTTAATCATATAATTATATGCATCATACATCAAATATTGATCATCCTGACTTACAACTGTTATCTGTTTTTTCAGGAAGCCATACACACCAGATATATTCAACAGTCTCTCACCATACTACAATACATACCTGCTAAACTTTGTCAAGATGGAACTTGATGCTGTAAGTTGATAAATTCACTGAGTCTACTTTGTGAGCAGATCTAGAGCCTTGGAAAAGTGGAGTAGTTATATATGACTGAATAAAACTGTCAGAGTATACCAGTATGATGCAAGCTTTTAAGGGAGCCAGAGAGCATTTCTAACCACATTAGGTCCCGGGTTCAAACCCCGGCTCAGCCAAGTGTTGAACATTTGTGTGACCAGTTCTTTTCCGTCAAAGTTCACTCAGCTTTACATCCTCCTGAGGTCGGTAAAATGAGTACCAGCTTCTGCTGGGGGCTAACCTGCGACGGATTAGTGTCCCGTCCAAGGGGAGTCAGTGGCTTTCATCCACTTAACACTACGGAAACCGGAGATAAGCACCAGCTCCAATGGGCCACTTTGGCTCGTAAAAGGATTTAGATTAGAGAGCATTTTCCCCTCAGAATGATCAGGGTTAGAAACTAACTTTTTTAACTGTGGTACTTTCCATTTGGGTGAGTAGTAGCACCTGCAAGTCACTCGCTTGACTGAGATTTTACTTGGACCAAACGAAAACAAAATTTAAAGTAGGCTGTAGAAAAACAAGCTTCTGACACAAAAAGTTTACATTCTTTTTTAACTAAGATTAGAAAGACAGCTTTTTATAGGTTTCTATTCAATATACAAATGACATGCAGTTATGATCAACTAAGTTGGTGGTTATAAATGCAGTACCAATTCTAGTTTAAGCAACAACAAACAACAACAACATCTTTATTTCTTACATTAAATATACAAATATCACACCACCTGCAAATAGCAAGGCTAATCGAGGCAGGCGGTGTGTGGACGAGTTAGGATTTACTACAATAGTTGAAGTGAAAAAGTACCATATTTATAATAAAAAAGGGTCAGGGTTAGGGTTAACCCGCTTTTGACACTAGCCAGGAACAACTTTTTGTTTTCCATTGTACTCACTTGGTGGTTGACACTGAACTCAGTTTTTTAAGAGCCATCACGTTCGTCTGACATTTTAAAACGTATGTAAACAAAAACATCGGTTTAATATATGGCATGTAGCACAAATTTAGATTTTAAAACAATAATAAGTTTATTTATTCCACGATTTGGCAGAAAATACTAGCTTTTAAGAAACAATTAATTGCAAGGTGATGGCTTCCTGGAACTAACTATTAAAGCTAAACTAGCCAAGTAGCCACAAGGTTTCACAAAATCCCTAAAAACGCCAAAGACAAAAGACGGAGCGGCCGTGTTGATGTTCTAAACAAAAGAAATCATCAAAGAGAGTGTTTTCACACAATCCCCAGAGACGCCAAAGACAGAAGACGAAGCGGCCATGTTTATGTTCTAAACAAAAGAAATCATCAAAATTCTATAGAGTGTTTTCACACAATCCCCAGAGACGCCAAAGACAAAAAACGAAGCGGCCATGTTTATGTTCTAAACAAAACAAATCATCAAAATTCTATAGAGTGTTTTCACACAATCCCCAGAGACGCAGAAGACAAAAGACGAAGCGACCATGTTGGGTTCCTAAACAAGAGAAATTATCAAAATATTTTGTTCAGGTGCACCGACATGGGGGCTATGACGTCAGGTGAAAACCCTCTGTAAGCTAAATCCGTACTTGCGGTGAAAGGAAAAAAAGACGAAAATAAATTAGAAGTATAACTTGAAAGATTAAATGAAAATTCTTTAACATGTATATCATAATTGTAGAAAACGAAGAAAAACCCTTAGTTAATCTAGATTATCAACTTTATCTTTTTTCCTGTCTCTGCTAGGGGTAGCGAATGGTAAATCCGAGATTGTCCGAGATGGCCTTTTTAAAATCCGAGCCCGAGACTTTAGAAAGCAATGAATAATCCGAGACGGAGACTATACGATACAAAAATTCCGGGACTGCGAGACGGAGAAATAAACAAAAAATACGAGACCTCGAAACATGGCAAAAATATGACGAGATTTCGAGACCTAGCCGTATTTTGCCGAGACTTTCATTTTTTAAGGGACCATTCGCTACCCCTTCTGCTCCTTATTGGTATTTTGTTGCATCATTAACAAGATATTTTCTTCAGTTGTGTTGTTTACATAACGTGATTGAATAATATAGCCAGGAAGTGAATGCAATTTTAGCTCGATGATCTATCTGAAGGTTACCCACAAAAATGTCCGCTACCTTTGTAGAAGTTGCCTAAAGATGTCTGAGACCAACTCAAGCTTTAGCTTTTGATCTGACTTTAGTTTGACTGGCTTGCCTTCGGAGCTTGGACTAATTTTTTCCCACTTCGAAGTAACAGTTTGACTTTGAGGAATAAAAACGAAACGAAATTCTAAATTCTAAAATTTCCGGTACAAAACCAACAGAACCTGAAAACGCAGTGAATACAATATTTTCAAGTGACTATTTATTATTCTGTTTACAACATAAACCACAATATCCTGTTGGGATTTCAACCGCTGCAGGAAGTATTTCGTCAAAACAAAAGGGAGCGCATTTTTTATTCTCTTCTACCAGTGAATGACTTCACAAACTCAAACCGACTTCCGTTACAATTCGGTGAGGTTTTTTTGTCGTAAACATCATTCAGCTAAAAAAGCATTCCATTGTAAAGTATTCATATTGTGTGATTGGTGCTAAACTGTTTTAAGCCGCTGTTACACCATAACTTTTAGCTGAAACTTACGCCCAACGAAGATACGAAACCAGTTTCATCAAGTGGTGTTACAATACAAGGTGAAACTGTTTATAATTGTGTTTATCGCCACTGAGATCGTTGCGACTGTTGCAGAAGTAGAAAGCAGTTCTACTTTTCGTAAAACTATATCTCGCTAAAGACAGGCTTCAACTGAAAGTTTTAACGTGTAACAGTGACATTACAACACAATTTTGAAGAGCCCGGAAAGGAACAACGCAAAGTCAGTTACAACCTCGTACCCAGGCTCATTTCAATCCACCGTGGATTGGAATTTGCTGACGTCATTATTTACATTCTGTGGAAAGAGCACTGAGAGATTTAGGAGTTACTTTTGAAAAATCGTTATTATTATAATTTTGATTTGCCATCAACTTGCGCGCCTAATACAAGTATTTCCCGTTTTTACTCCTACGTGTATTTGCTGTGTTGAAATTTCTGTCATTTGTTGATGTTGAGGGAAGCATAGGTAGACCGACGGTATGGGCCACAAGCGTTGCTTGAGTTCCGAGTAGTTCTCTGGCTGGCGCCAAAAATGGTTTTAAAAATTAGATACCTTGTCCTACGGAAGGAAGTCAGATCATTTTCTAAAAGCTACTTACAAAAAAACGGAGCCAGAGTGACCGGACCCAGAGAAAGTTCCTGGTGTATGTATTTTAATGTTGTTCTGACGGCTCAACTGAGTCATTTCTTGTTGTGGTAATTATTTTCGAGTGTTTTTAGGGAGTCAAACAATACTACATCCTCGTTGGCAGATATTTGAATTGGCAAGAATCATTACGTGATGTACTTGACATATTTAGGATTGGCCCACTGTGTGTTTGTTTACATTTTTTCTCTCATTGGTAATTTTTGCTTTTTGAGCGAGTTAGATAAACAGAGATTATTACGTGTTATAAGAGTTTTAAATCGGTTTTTTTTTCACTAAATTTTCGTATCATATCACAATTGAGTGAGTCCGCACATGCAGTATGGAAGAATCAGTCGAAAAATTATACTGAGAAAGTCAGGAAAACGCGAAGACGGATAAAAAAAATCATTGGCCCACTGTATGTTTGTTTACATTTTTTTGTCATTGGTAATTCTTGCAAGTTTAATAGATAAACAGAGAAAAACAAGAGGCGATGTCCTAGTTCTGATGGAATTTCTGAGAACCGTAAAGCTCGAAGCAGCTGAGGTGACATTTTGAGTTCTTATATATCTTTGCCATTTTTGTTTGACTCTATACATTTTTCATATTTAAGCTTGTTGTGTTAAAATGATTAAAATGAAATCACACGGTTGATGTCAGAAATGGATTTTCTCTTCCATTCAAGATATTTAGAACACAGCTAATAGCATAACAAAACGAATAGAGGAAAAAGCAAAGCGACGCTTTTACCGATGTTCAAAAATGAGCATTAAGGCCCGTTCACAAGCGCCATTTTTCGGTAATTCTAACTGCGATTTTCTGGGCAAGTTTGAGGGCGAGAAAAACACACCCGTATGAAAAACCTGCAATTTTTACTGGGAGTTTTTGTAACTTTTGCTGCGATTTTCCCGGCCGGAGATTTATGAATTATAAAACAATGTTTACAGTGGTTGCATGCACGCTTGATGCAGGCGTAACTCGTCAAAATAGTTGTCAATTATCTGAGTTGTAAACGTTAACAGTGTTTCAAATTTGTAGATTTGCTGAACTGAATTCATAATGAATGTTAACGAATGTGACTCAATAATTGCCGCATTGTGTACAACTACAGCAGCTAGTAGCTGTTCGTCGCAGAAGGAGAAAACGATTAACAACTCTATCCAAACACCGTGAGCACTGGTGAAATTTGTGCGTGAGCATGTAAGCTAGCAAGGGACGTAAATTTTACGGGCACTTCAAAAATTCGGTGAGCTTTTCTAACCCTGATACTCTCCCTCCGAAATTTGCGTCGTTAACAATTTTACTACTCTGGGCCCTGTTGTTCATATAGGCCTGGTTCCTCTAAACACCGATTAACTTAAGACTGGATTAAGACAAAATTCAAAGAGTATTTTTTTTTCATAAGTAAATCTTTGTGATGCTTGCAAAATACTGCTCAGATTTGCCAATAAAAGAAACAAGCCAACCCCAAAATTCCAGCCAAGAGAAAGCTGTAGAAGGTAGGAATCATGAACATTGATTAGAAATTTAACCCCTAGCTGGGTTAGCACTAATTGGGATTTGAGGAACTGGGCCAAGGCGATTAGCACTAATTCAGGATTAAATTTTAAATCCGTTTATAAACACTGATTTAATCTGTAACATTATAGCATCACTGACAATTGTTTTCCTTAGAACATCTGAAGAGTAATTATATGAATTGTAAATCTTTCCTTGGTAAAGAAATACTGCTTGAATTTCGGCTTAAGTTTAACACAGGTTTAAAGTTAACTAACTTTGAACTACCCGGCCCTGATATGAGGTTTCGTGTCAGCACGAGCGCGCTAGTTCGTTCCCAGTTTGTTCGCCGCATTTATGTTTAAAAATATGGCGACAACTGCATAATGACGTAAAATGACGTAAAACGTAAACATTCAAATCAATTCTTCCGAAGCAATGAGGAGTGTGCTCTTAGTTCACTTGACAAGCTTCTCAAAAACTTTGAGCCTCATTCAGATATTTATCTTGGATCTTTCAAATCGCGTGGTCTCCCACATGCACTGAAACGATTTCATATATTGTTGTACAAATGGACCACGAGCACTGATTGCCTATAATTCCGTTTTATTATGAACTGAATTAGAATACTTACTCATAATTTCTATCAATTGCCGATAGAAATTAAGAGCGAGTATTCTAATTTTTTTAGTTGAAATCTCTGGAGAATAAAGAACAGAACTACGATAACTTTATATATTAATAAAGTGTTAATTTCTTTTAACAATTAAAGTTGATAATAAACAGTTTTTGCGTACAGGTGCTCAGCAGACTGTCTAATGAAACTTGTTAAATTAATTGCTTCAAATTTTTATTACCTTTATATTCAACAATATTTACACCATATTTTGTTGCTGTCCTTGTTTTATCTGGAACAGTTTTGTCAATTGTAAGCTTTAAATCGTCTTCAAAAACGACTGAGAATCGAAAACTGTGGAAGCCATACTGTATGTCACAGGCACGATTATCACCTAATTACAGCACTTGTGATGTATCTTGACTAGATTTCTACTAAAACTAAATATAAATAACGGGGCGACGTCACAAACTCAAGAGCAAGTGTTCGTTGTGGTTATTTGCTAAAAGTAATAAAAAGTATCTCTTCTGTCAGTTCTAGAGTACGATATCAGTATAACGCTAATGACGTAGCATAACACTCGAAAAGTCTTCGCGTTTTCTCTCGACATTTTTATCTCGGACTGCCTCTATGTTTTCCCAATTCAGTCCTCTGGGAAATAAGATTCTTTGTTTCAGACGCGGTAGTGAAGAAGACACGAAAGAATGTTCAGCTTATACAAAGCGTCTTATTTCCCAAGAGACTGCATTGGGAAAACATTGAGGCAGTCCAAGGAGGTCCATTGCGTCATAGCACTTTATAATATTGTCTAAAAACACACGCAGACCGTTTTACTCCTTTACGCGTTAATAAGCCCTCCTCTGCAGCTTCAAGTTTCTTATAAGTTAGTGCCCCTATCAACCTCTACCCCACTTTCCTGGCTCTTTGCCTTTGTGCAGTTCCGGCTTGAGTACTTCAATAATAGCTTTTGACTTTTACACATAGCGCTAAAAGTCTTTTGTTTATCAGAACGTTGTAATAAGCCCTCTTCTCTAATAAGACCTCCTGCTAATAAGACCCCCTTTCTAATGAGCCTACCTCTCTAATTAGCCTCCCTCTCTAATTAGGAACACTCTCTAATTTAGTAATTAGCCCCTTCGGATGAGCCTCCCGGGGCGGTTACGGTAATGAAATTTTTGTAATCAACTATCAAGTGAAATTCGCAGAGAACTGCTGATCGTGAAAATGTTGTCATAAGTGTCGCAATGTTTGAAATATTTTAGAATTGGTGTGATGCTCTAGAATATATTTTTGTCGACAAAACACTGTTTAGACTTAGATTTAGATTTAGCCTTAGCTTTAGATTTAGATTTATCTTTAGCTTTAGATGTGTAGATGTATAGATTTAGATTTAGATTTAAATTTAGATTTAGATTTAGACTTAGATTTATCTTTAGCTTTAGATGTGTAGATGTCTAGATTTAGATTTAGACTTTGTATTGTATTTAAATTTAGATTAGGATTTAGAAAATCACATCATAGCAACCTGTAAAGGTGACGCTACATGAGGCAATTTTTCGTGCAACTTGTAACTAACGGGCATGGCTCGTGCAACTTGTTTTTCAACAGTAACATGGCTTGTGCAACTTGTCTCTCAACAGTAACGTGGCTTGTGCAACTTGTCTCTCAACAGTAACGTGGCTTATGCAACTTGTCTCTCAACAGTAACGTGGCTTGTGCAACTTGTCTCTCAGCAGTAACGTGGCTTGTGCAACTTGTCTCTCAACAGTAACATGGCTTGTGCAACTTATCTCTCAACAGTGACAATGGCAACTTGAAATTTGTAAGTGAAATCATTGCGAAAAGTAGAGCAGTTGAAATTTACTTTCGATCTCTGCAACAATGTCTGCCACTTTCTCGCTGAACTGTTATATATTAGTCCTCAATTGATATGTTTACCTTTTAAATTTATGTCCTTGTTAAATCCGAAAAATTAATAAACGAGAGACCAAAATAAGCTCCAGGTTTGTTTGATTAGTTGGTGTTAGCATTTTATTGTAGCATGTTCAATCGGTAAGCTATCAACACAAAAGCATTTGCATTTTATAAGATAATGAATTTTTTATTAAAAAATTATATTCTTCAAATAGTTCTCGCAACATCTGCCCACGCACTAGATTCTTGACCGAATTTTTTGTTTTAAATAAAATACATTATATTTCTATTTTGTCAGGTTATCAAATGAAACTATTATAAATGATGCAATAAATGTTCACGTGCATCTGTAATTAAACCTCTTAATGTGAAAACTCTGTCAACACTCGGATAGAGCTAAAGGAACCTGCGCCTTAACTAATCTGCCGCGGACTATTCGCGAAATTAAGAATGTATTTTATCTTAATTACTTAGTATTTTTCTATACTTGTTGTTGTTACACGCCCAAGATCATTTTATCCATATGGCGCTCTATAAATGGTTTTCTTCTTGTTCTTACTCTCGCTTTTGTTGTTGTTGTTGTCGTGGTTGTTGTTCAGTCTTTTTGTTGTTGTTGTTGTTCTTCTTCTTCTTCTTGTTCTTGTTCTTGTTGTTCTTCTTCTTCGTCTTCTTCTCCTCCTCCTTCTTGTTCTTGTTGTTTTTGTTGTTCTCCTTCTTGTTCCAGTTCTTCTCCTCCTCCTCCTCCTCCTTCTCCTTCTCCTTCTTCTTCTTCTTCTTCTTCTTCTTCTTCTTCTTCTTCTTCTTCTTCTTCATCTTCTTCTTCTTCTTCATCTTCTTCTTCTTCTTCATCTTCTTCTTCCGCTTCTTGTTCGTCTTCTTGTTCTTCTTGTTCGTCTTCTTGTTCTTGTTCTTCTTGTTCGTCTTGTTGTTGTTGTTGTTGTTCTTCTTCTTCTTATTATTATTACCATTATTATCGTTATCGTTATTATTATTATTATTATTATTATTATTATTATTATTACAAGATTACTTACAACGGGGAGCAAAACTTAACTTACGTAAGAGCAATGTGTTCTACATAAAGGAGTACAACTTGAAATCTCTCAATTGCTTTAAAATCGTAATAATGACGAACTCTCTTTTACATGTTACCTGATCTTTGCCAATGTAAGTACTTGAAGTTGTTTACACCTTGCAACAATTGCTTTGAAACCTAATAAGAATGTTATTTCTTTGAACCCCAGTTGATTATCTCAAAATTATCGAGAGATTGAAGGAAGTTATACGTCTTGCATGCAAGAAGGTGGTGTATCTGATTATTTTAAAATGCTATTAGGTTTTACTAGTATATATTTCATCTTCCCCTACTCACCTCATCCCCAACTTAGTAGAATAGACAATATTAGTTTTAAGTTTCGGTTCAAAGCTAAAAACAGGGGATGTACTATTCCCCAAACTCCTTGATTCCCTTTATCAAGGGCGCTTGAAAATGTCTTAAATTTTAGAAATTCAGTTCAAACTCCTTGAATTTCAACTCAACTCGAGAACTGTTTGGGCTACATTTTCTTAGCGTGCAATAAACTACATCCTATATAGTTAGTGCGCTGCTCGCTAATACTTGTTTTAACAAAAATATGCGTGACTACAAATAAGAAAAATTTCTTCTTGTAATACTACTTCAAATGATGTTAGTAAGGTTTTGAGAACATAAGTTTTAAAACATATATTACTACTTGCAACGATCATTGAAAAATCATACACAAGGCCTTGAAAACTCCTTGAAAACTCCTTATTTCAATTTTGCCTCAGAACAAACCCTCTAATAAGACAAAGACTTATCTATTCAGCCAATGAAACGTCGTTTCCATTGAAATAATCCAATTTCGCGGCTAAGACGTTTTTAAAGATATTCGCTTCTACTGCCGTGTTGTGGGCTCTGTCAAATTATATTGAGATGCGGGTTTGTGCTACTCCTTAAACCTCTTGAAAACTCAATTCTTTTTTTCAAGGGTATTTGAAAAGCACTTGGATTGTAGAAATTCAGCTCAGACTCTCTGAAAACTTGAATTTCAACTGGAACCTACAACCTTTCGAGCCATAACTGATCGTCAAAAATACTGCGTCCTGTGGCGCCGTGCTGCGCAATAGTACTTTTTTTTAAATAGAAATATACATAACTATTTATAACTAAAGTAAGTTTCTTTCTTGTAATACTACTTCAAATGACGTTTCTAAGGATATTAAAATATATTTGATAAAATAATACTACTGAAAGGAGTCCTTGAAAAAATTACTTTTAAGTCCTTGAAAACTCCTTAATTTTTTTCATTTTAACCCCAGCACGAATCTTGATTGATGCTCCTAGTGATGGGCTCCTGATAGCTGCGTAAATTGTACTGTTGTGTTACTGGCAAAACAATAAACAGCTCACTTTCATTTATTTCTTCACGATAGTCGTACCTGTTTGTCATGGGAAAATTGAATGTTGCCAAAATGGCAAACTTTATGGAAATTGATGTATTTGTACTTGTGGCCTGCCCGGAGAACACACTCATCGATACACAGGTAAACGTTTGACACTTCATAATGAGATGATTTTGAAGTTAGAATGTTTTAAGAGGTTGAAACAAATTGTTGATGAATGATGTCCAGACGAATTAATTTAGTTGGATTTTCCATTTACCGTCACTAATGGTCCGTCTCTTGTGTGCTTGAGATTTTGTATGTTAATATGAGAAAGTTCGATATCATCGCTACCTTTTTTCAAACTTGTTTTTGTCCGCCATCCACCTATCAACCCGTCTACCAAAGCAAACATCACTATTCTACCCACGCATCAACATTCGTTCGTTCGTTCGTTCGTTCGTTCCTTTCTTCCTTCCTTCCTTCCTTCTTTCCTTCCTTCCTTCCTTCCTTCCTTCTTCCTTCCTTCCTTCCTTCCTTCCTTCCTTCCTTCCTTCCTTCCTTCCTTCCTTCCTCCCTCCCTCCTTCATTCCTTCCTCCCTCCTTCATTCCTTCCTCCTTCCTTCCTTCCTCACTCATTTCTTACATCCTTCCTTCCTTTTTCCTTTCTTCCTTAATCCTTCCTTCCTTCCCTCCTTCCTTCCTCCTTCCTTTCTTCCTCTTTCCTTCCTTCCCCCTTCCTTCGATACTCATTTCTTACATCCTTCCTTCCTTCCTTCCTTCCTTCCTTCCTTCATTTTTCTTTTCTTCCTTACTCTGTCCTTCCTTTTTCCTTCCCTCCTTCCTTCCTTCCCTCTTTCCTTCCTTTCTTCCTTCCTCTTTCCTTCCTTACTCCTTTTTTACTTCCTTCCATAATGTTTCTTTCTTTTCTTCCATTTGTTTTCAAAACTAACACATAAGAAAAAAAACCTTTATACCTTTCATACCACTTTTAGTAAAACCTCCTAATTTTATCCTTTTCCGTTTAGGAGTTTTATAAACCCGTTGTGACGCCTTATGAATTGGAAATTGCTTGTCTAAGGTATGTACTCCTGTTTATGATTTGAAGAAGAAACTTCGATGTTTCTTATTTTTATTATAACTTCACAGATCTCGAGAGTGGACAGGAGATTATGTGACTGATTTTAGAGAACTTCTACCTGGTATGTATTTTTATCATTGACAATTTGGTATATCAGCTGTAAACCATACATTTTGATATTAGATCTATTAAATTTGAACAAATCCAAACATAAGATAACTTTTATTTTTAATAATCATATTTATTGTAGTTTCAGAAAGCATAATGCATTTACTGCTCCTCGGATTACGTTTTGGATAAAAGTTACATACTCTTTTATCCCAAAACCTTTAATGTTTTTTAATTCTTAACATCCATCAGGTGCTGCATGTTCCGTTGATTTGGAAAATGAGGTAAAAAATTTTGTTCTTATTACTATCAGTTATTTGAAGGAGTTAAATGTAGATTCATTTAACATCACAACGGATCTCATTTAAAAGATCCCAGTAGTGCCTGCAGCTTCAGTCTGTATGGGTTTGGCGACATGCTCAACCAAATTGATCGCTGCGTTTAAAATTAAGGAAGCAACAATTTCAGCTGAACGTTAGGAGTGGTGAATAGCTCACTTTTGCCGATATTTTGGCTAGTAACTTTTGTAGAGGAGGTTACCAATCGCACCTTCTGCCAAGTGCTCTGGCCGACGCAGGTTCAAACTATGTTCTTTGCTGGACTGAGGTTTGTTGATTTCAGTGAGATTCTGTTTTTCCTCACTAAGCGAATTAGTGGCTGTCAGAGGTCTTATTTTATATAAGATTATATGCCTTAGTTCCGAGCTTGTTGAGCTGCAACTTCGTGATTCAGTCTCTGACTGCAAAAAACCACCACATCATGACCATGATCATAAAATCAACATCGTCATCAACATCATCATCACCAACATCAACATCATCATCAATATCGACATCAACATCATCATCATCAACATCATCATCATCATCAAAATCAGCATCGTCATCAACATCATCATCAACAACATCATCATCATCATCAACATCATCATCATCAAAATCAGCATCGTCATTAACATCATCATCAACATCAAAATCGACATCAACATCATCAAAATCAGCATCGTCATCATCATCAAAATCAATAACAACGTCAATATCATCATCATATTACATTCATATCATCATCATATCAGATCATCATCATATTATCATATCATTATAATACAACATAAATTGTTATATCATCATCGTTACTACTGTAGTTGTTTTAAGAAAAACGAATGGCTGAAATGTTATTAGCAGTAAATCTTAATAAAGTTGTTCGTATTTCACTAAGCTAATTAATAAACGTTGAACATTAATTTTATATACCACAGGCGGCCCAAGCAAGTAGGGATGACGCTATAGATGTGTCTCTAATCACAGGGAACCTGCGACATGTATACACCGAAGATAAAGGTAAGTATCAAGCTAGCATGTTCCTAAGTCAAAACTTTTACAATAACAGGATAATATGGAATTGTATCGTGTAAGATTTGTAGAAGTCATCATTTAATTGTGGTCTGAGTACAAAGTAATAATCGATAACTGCAGCTGCTTAAAGTTTGAACCAAATCTTCATGTCTTAGATCTTCTTTGAATATATTGGAATGGTTTTCAAAAAAAAACGAGAATGGACATTTCAATTTCCAAAACCTCTTCCTGGTTTAAAAACATTATAAGTTTGCATTAGGTAAAAAAAAGCCAACCAGTGAAATGCCAGTAAATTAATATTATTATTATATAAAGAAGAGTGTCTTATAAGGTTTTCTACCACTGAGAAATGTTGTATCTAAACACACGTAAAAATACGATAATTTTACGTGTGTAAATATCACTTTTC
>JAOCPT020005586.1:0-14487 GCA_026546935.2 Palythoa grandiflora | reverse complement strand
TTTTCAACAATACACATATTTTACAGTACTGTTTATTTTAGATATTCAACTTTTGTCTCATTACTTATTACTAGTTTCTGTCTCACAACACTTAACAATCTTAAGTTCTAGAATTTAATCGTCCAAAGACCCTTGTCTCCTCATAATACGTCATTCTATTCCGTAGATGAAGCCAAGTGCAACTACATGACAGTTTTCCTTTTTAAGGAGGTCTGGTGACTGCCGTGCCTCCGATGCTGGAATATCGCGTGTTTTTAGTGATCTGATCAACAGCAATGATCATACTAAAATAGAAAGTCTTTGAATTCGAAGAAAAAAACAACTCTGAAAATCGGCGAAAACTGTTGCTTTATTCATCTCCAGTTAATGCGACTGGATGCGAAAACTGCACGAGTCAAAACGAAATGCATCTCTCAATTTTTAAAAACAAATGTAATCTAAATGTCACTGAAGTACCCGGGTACCTGTAGTCAGAGTAGATGGGTACTGTTACCTGGGTACCAGCTTCTAATAAAGCCCCTGCTGCAAGTAACTGCAGGTTGAATGCTGGAGTTTTTAACATCATGTTACGATTTGCCCAAAGAGGAGATTGGAAGACTGTAAACAATTGGACAATTTTATTGCCCAGAAAGCCTCAAAACTGTGACTGTAAGTGTATGCTTACCATCGGTGGGTAAACCAATTCCAGATCTTCTGGGCATTTTCTCAATAATGAGGTATTGAAATTTAGATAGCTACTCCGAGATCAGATACAAATCGAATTAAGTGTTATAATTATTAATTTTGCCACAATGTTATACAAACAATACAAATAGCACTACTCACAGATAATTTTATGTTGAATTCAAATGTTTAGCCAATGTTTGGATGCGAAAAAAAATATAGATTAAGGCCTTGAATGCCAAAGAGTAGGAGATTTCATTCAGTGGCATATATTCAAAAATATTAAAAGTAGTAAACATGGGTAATTATAATGACCCATCAATGGTTACACAGTGTTTTATTCCTTTGATCATCTTGAATAAACAAAGAATATTACACAAGATAGTTTTCAATTTAAAGATTATTTGTTTCTTTTACCAAATATAATTAAATTGTATAGCAAAAATTAACCTTCAAGTATATGTCCATGCCATAACTGTTTAATGGCTGCCATTTTTAAATATTTTGATATCAATTGATTGACTCAGGGGGGTCACCTATTTATCAGTGGCTTGCATTAAAGGAAGGATTGTATCAACTCAATAAATGTAGATGTAGATGAAGGAGCAAGGGTAGTGGGACTCATCAAAAACTACAAACTGCATAAAAAGTACTCAAACTGCACTAAACATCATTCAAAACCAAAAGACTGTGCAGAGAATTCATCCAAAGCAAAAAAATAATTATACATAGTGGTTTACAAAAGTGTAGACTGTTAAATTTCACTACCCTTCCATATTCTTGCGAGAGGAAAATTGTTCATGCCCTTAATTATTACTGATGTCTTAAGTTGAAAACCAAGTGCTTTAGAAAAGAAAATGATGCTAAGAGATTTGTTGAAAAACTTGAGTTTTTATGCAAAATCCAAAAAAGGCGAAAAAAAGCCAAAACCCCAAAAATTGGTAAATTTGAAAAAACTGAATTAAAATACCAATGTCACCATTTATTATTTGCAGGTAAAACCATAACTGGGTCAGGCCAAGCACAAGAATAGCTGATCCAAAACAGCAAATTACTGTGATTTAAATAAAATCGACTCATATTTTTAATAACTTTAAACTCTCTGATCATTTTGCCAACCAAGATAAAATGCAGGGAACTGTTTTTAGACGATAACATTTTTGGAATTTTAACGTTTTCCAGGAAGCTTGCCCCAGAACTCGACTTAGAATACCTGTGCTTTTGGCGCTGGCCACACCCTCCCAACATACGGGCTTGTTTGAGAGTTTGTACCAATGAGCATTAAAAAGAAAATGCTGCAGTAGTTCCAGGCTTCTTGACTAAAGCTACATTTGGGCGCCTAGATTTCATTCCGTTCGTTGATGTAATTTACTCTATCTATCTGTTTTGCTGTTATTGTGAAGAATGGATATACATATTCTTTATATTGTTGCATTGTTGTGCTAGTAGCCTGGATCATTTATAATTGTGCATCTGTCTTTAGCTGTAGGTCATTGTGTGGGATTGTACCATTCTCAATATCGGAGTCCCTGTCAAGTTAAAATTTCAAGTGTGAATATGTCAACAACTACAAGTAATTTTGAACGAAATGTAGAGGTTATCTTTTACAGCAATGTTGGAATTTTTTCAGCTGGCCATCATCGAGTACTTGGATGAAACAAGGCCTGAACCATCGTTGTTACCCAGGAATGATCCATATAAAAAATCTCAGGTAACAAATACAAACACTGATATATACTTTTGTTATTCTTATATGATGATGATGATGATGATGATGATGACGGTGACTTTGACGGTGATGGTGATGATGATTAAACAAGAAATAGAAGTGATAAAAACCGACGTTTCGGTGCATTTAGCGCCATTATCAAGGTTACATAATTAATGATGAAAATCGATTTTTTAACGGGCTAAATTGAAAGGATTTGCATAACAAGAATACCAAACTAATTACTTCAACACTTTAGCACGAAAAGAATCTGACCAGCATTTCATTAACAAGGCAGTCAAAGTTGTTTGTGCATTACCTAATGACATTGAAGCATGCTGAGAAATTTTTTGGGACAGTAGTGTTATGTTCTTTACAGTAATGCTTATATATTATATAGATGACGCCTTTTGACGATGACTTCCAACGTGCATGTGAAGGTGGCCCTTTTGTTTACGCAACATAACCTGCATCACACAGGTCACACTTGAACAAATAAACAACGCATTGCTGGGTTACAATGTTAGGTTTGGGCTCACGCAGGCTTAGATCTTGTTGAAGCTTGCGGCTAGTAGACACGGGTTGGATGGTCTTTTTCACCTTGCTGCTGAGATCTTTAAGCTGTCGTTTGACAAACTCTGCAGCACCAAGATAACTATTGGAATGATGCCATCAATATGCTCTTAGGGCTGGTCCGTTACGACTCTCCAGTTGATAAACCTGTTGATGACGGAATCAATACGGCGATTCGGATATCTTGGCTTACGGAAAACTCCTCTTGAGCGTTCACGCTCTTTTGAGAAATACTCCCAAGATGGCGATAGCCGGTACGCGTGATCAATCATGGTAACCAGCAAACCATACTTGTAGCCTACGATCTAAACTTGACCCGAATTCCAAGCTTTTAAACAGTGAAGTTGTGTACAGTTGCACTAAAACATTTCTCATAATCAGTATGCTTTTAAATAGATTTAATAATGTTTAATTCAAGCTTGCATTTCACAGAAAATAAGATTTTATTTTTATAAAGGCACGAAGAATAGCTCTCATTATTGGTTCTGGAATCCAACCTATTCAAAACCTTGCTGTACTGATGTACGTTGGTGATGAAAAGAAAGCTGAGTGGGGACACTACTGGATCGACAAAGGATTCCAGAGTACGTGTAGTTATTAGTTTAGGATCACTTAGTATACTGTGAGTTTTAAATAGAGAATGTAAACAACATGCAACGCTTTGGCTTCTCGCTCTGTTGTTCGATGTTTTACGTTGTCACAACAAGGGTATGTGGAAGCAGCCACTGCTGCCCCGTCACTCTGGAACAAACTGCCTGCTGTTATTAGTAACGCTGCTACATTAAATGAGTTTACGAACATGACTGAGACCTTTCTTTTTAGTGAAGTACTTTAGTTTATTCTTTTATTAATCAGTTGTAATTAATTCAGTATATTTTATTCATTATAACTTGTGAAGCGCTTTATAAATTCTTAAATTATTATTATACTATTAAATTATGAGTACAATTCTTTCGTTTTGTTATAGCTCTTGAGAAGGTTCTTCAAGAGACATCTGGGAAGTACTGTGTTGGTGATGAGGTAAGAAGCGTTAATGATAATCTGTGGATTGCAGAACTTTCATTTAAGATAAGATAACTCTGATGATACGCTTTAACAAACTATTGACTGCCTTCGGTGAATAAAAATAATATCCAATTAACATAAGATTTCTTAATTTAGATTATGCGCTCGTAAGTTAGCGAGGCGTTGACCTTTTCTTCAGCGGTCGTGAGACAAATTGTTCTTGTGTTCAAGGTGGTTTCTTTCAACTCGAAATGGGAGTTTTAGACTAACAGATTGTTATTAAGTAAATTTTAATGTAACTCACAAATAGACACAATTTTGAAAGTTTTGAAAAAAGAGCAGAGTCTTCGATTTGGCCAAACAACCATGAAACACCAAATATCAATGGAAAATTATTACAAGTCAGTTGTAGCGAAAAGCACAAAAAATCGCACAAGTGCATGTCAGAAAATTCTAACAACGACGACAATTAAATAACCTAAGTAAAAGGTAGCAAACTAGGTTTTAAAAGAGAAACAATTGTATTTTTTTGGAGATATTATTTGAAAAATTTGGGCTTTTTTGGGGGGTGGGGGGAGGGGGGTTCCAAACTCTAAAAAAAAAAGGAGTCGGCCGTAGTACTCGTTCTTTCATTAGTTTCTGTGTTTGAAAATACATCGACACACTCACCCTCGTTTTTCAAATATTATGTCAAACTTAAGAGAGAGCCTGAGCAGAAATTGCAATTTACTTTTAACCTAAATTTTGAATGTTGAGTTAAATATCAATCAGAAATTTATCAGGTCAGTGAGGACGAAATTCCCTCTTTGTAAATAGAGCTGGAGCGTGATAGTTTTGAAATATACACCGCCTTTGAATGATTTCTGTAAAAGAACTGTTAGACTTATTTTTTAAACATTTTAACTGGTTGAGTTTTGTTTTCTAGTTGACCATTGCAGACCTCTTTCTGCCACCTCAAGTATACAATGCGAACAGGTTGGTATTGCAGCGCCGTTAGAATATATATTTTATGTTTTTCATTTTGACCTCTGTACATCTACTTATGCCTTTCTCAATTGCTGCTAACGTTGAAAATAGATGTTCAACTTTCTGGATGACATGAACAGATAGGGTAAATGAGTTTCCCTTACTTTTACCCGAGCACGTTCGTCAAACAGGAAATTGATTCGAGGAGCAAAAAGAATGGTGACGAGAGCCATTCTCACTCCGTTTTGTTTTGGTCCGTAAAAATATTCGTTACGACTTAAAGAACAAAAATATGTTTTCATATTTTAAAGAACCTTATGAACAAAATTGTAAAAAACTCGAACGAATACATTTTGGATGAATTATTCAACTGTTATTTTATCAGCGATTCATTCAATTTTTATTGGCGATATTTTGTCCCATGTACATAACCTTAAGGCTCAAACGTCTCTTTAAATTTCAGCAAGGATATGGAAAAACTATATTTTCGTGTGTATTCCTTTTTTTACACATTTACGGTAAAAGTGTATAAGTGAAATGATATGATAAAATGGTCCATTAAAAAAAATGATGTAAATAACTTCAACCATTCTTGTATATTGTTGTCACTTGTTTTTTGACCACGCTGGTTTGTGATATGATACTAAAAGTATTCGACATAAGTTCGCTCAGGTAAAATGGATAAGATTATTTAGGCTATAAAAGTTAGTTGTTATTATAAAATCCAAACGTTTTCGACTTAAAAAGTCATCATCAGGGTTCTGTTGGCCGCGTAGAAATTCAAAACGTTTTACTCTTAAGTTATTCCAATCGGAAGCAGAAAAATTGGATGGGGTTGAAGCTTTTTATTTTAAGATGGATTCTTTGCTGCTATCATTAACTTAAGAGTAAAAAGAACAGAACGTTGATAGGAAAAGTAATATCAAGCTTTTAACATGTAATATTTTTTATGTTTTTTTTTAATTTTTGATTTTAGGTTTAAAGTAGACATGGCCCAGTTTCCGGTCATATCTAGGATAAATAACACCCTGATGCAGTTGGAAGCATTCAAGGCAGCACACCCATCACAGCAGCCAGATTGTCCAGATGATCTCAAGTGATGTGCACGCTACACAGAAAATGTGCATTATTAATTCTAATGAGCTGGGAGGAAAAGGTTTTGAAATTCAACTAAAAACCCTTTTGGTTTTTATTGTCAGATGTTTGGTTTCAGTTAAAAGAAAAGGTGTGGTGTAACATTTGGTGAAGGTTTGATGTTTCGATTACTCTGACTCCGTGCAGTATTATAAATGGCTTTAAGATTATTTAAAACACACAGTTGGGTAGCTTGGAAAAAGAGCAACAGACGATGATGAATTCTCACCAAGAATAGTTTATTCATAAAGCGTGGCTACATGCTCTGGTTTGCTTGTGATGGAAAATGGTGACACTCCTTGTTTGCGTCACTTCCGTGGTGCGAGAGGGCGTTTCTGTTTATCCGATCGGAAAATAAACAAAAATTGCAGTTGCCGACAGATAGTGGTAGGAGAGAGGATTGGTAATGATATTTTGGATTCCTTGAATAGACCACTTCACAGTTCCTGAAAGGTAACCAAGCTTTTACATGAAACCGAGGCGAAGGTTGACCTCGCACAGTTAGAGAAGTCGAAATAATAGATACTTATTTCTACTTCTCTAACTGTGCCAGGTCAACCTTGGCCTTGATTTTCATGTAGAGGTTTGGTTACCTTTCAGGAACTGTGAAATGGTCTATTCTTAGAAACTGATCAAAACTTTAGTTCAGAAGCCTGAATAATGGAAGCGAAGATACGGCAAACCGTGCACTATATGTAACATTTACATCCATTTTCGTCGTTTCAAAAGTTATTTTTTAACGTCCTCTCCATGGTCATGATATCCCCGCCTTCATCAACTCAACCAAGCTAGCATTTACCTTAGAGAAAAGTCAAAACAAAACCCGCAACACTTTGGCTCGTAAACGGATTTAGCTTAGTTGTCATAAACGGCGGCATTGTTGGCGCAGTGGTAAGATCTTTGCCTTCTAACCACAAGGTCCCAGGTTCAAACCACGGCTCAGCCGAGTGTTGAACATTTGCGTGACCTTTTCCGCCAAAGTAGACGCAGCTTTCCATCCGCCCGGGGTCAGGAAAATGAGTACCAGCTTCCGCTGGTGGCTAATCTGCGGCGGATTAGTGTCCCGTCCAGGGGGAGTCAATGACTAATCCGTTTAACACAACAGAAACCGGAGATAAGCACCCGCTTCAATGGGCCACTTAGGTTTGTAGTCACCTTGGAGAAAAGTCAAAATAAAATCCTCCAAACCTTTGCACGCTACTCTCCCCTAACCCTACTAACCCGGACTTTAGGACAGGATTGCATCACGCAGTTTATAACATTGTTCGAGGTCGGATAAATGCCCCCTTCGATCGTGGAAAAACCATAAAACTGGGCCATAACCCTATTCTTTTCGACAAAAATGTGAGTTTTTTTAAGTCCCCCGATTGAATGTTGCAAATTATAACAATTTTTTCCCTCTAAATGTTTAAATGTAGCAATTGTCATTTGTTACCTTAGCAACTAAGAGTTACAAGATTCGATCAAAGCATTTACAAAGCATATAACTCAAACTCCATTTAAAAATGTTAAAAGCGGAGGATATGGTTGTACAAATTTCCTGCACGCTTATTGTTTGGTTCAAGAAATAGAGACCCAACTCTGCCGTGATACTTCGGTCATATGACTACATAACAGTTTTTTTTAATCGAATCAATGAAACACTTCGGGAGTTGTGGCGTTTCAAAGTAAGTAACTCTATGGCAATAAAAAGAAATGAAAATGTAGGAGGGGATAGGCGATAACCCCAAATACTGAACAATATATCACGTACATACCTCCAGTTCTATAATAGCTACTGAGCTGTCTTTTTACACAGAAATAGGTATGGTAAAAATAGTATTGTTCATTGAAAAGGTAAAGTCCATCATATTTATGGCAACACAGAAGTAGATCAAAATGTACTCTGTGATGGGAAGGACCCCTCCCGCAAAAATCTTCAATCTGTGATAACACCAGTTTTATAATAACTACGAAATGGCGCTTTTAGTAGATAGTCTTTCTTACCAAAACAGTGAAGTATATGGTTGTTTTACAACGAAAGGTTTTTTTATTCGTTTCGAAACCTCATTCACTTTGTGCTTTCGTATCGTAGCAAGCACGAACACCATTTCTACCAATTATTTTTTGCGAGGTCTACAGATAAAGAACCTCTGCTTCGAAGTTAACGATAAAGACGACAAATACGGGCAATTTTTTACAATAACTTCGTAACCACGGCAACGGTAACTTGATTTTTCGTACAAAAGTGAAAGACCACATGAGACGAACGTGTGCCTAGTTTGGTTTTCTTTCCTTTTTAACAACTTTGAAAGTTCGATAACTTAGTGCCAGACCTCTTCCCCACCACTCCTGGACTTGCGTGTACTGAATTATTCAGGAACCAAAATAGATTTTGCTTTGCATTACAGTTTTTTTTACCACGATTCACCTGCTGGATAATATTTGCTTTATGGGCAAACCATTAGACTTTTAAGAGGGGGGTTGGAAGATCTGATCAGTACAAGAATTTTTTTTAGCTAAGGTATAGTAGAATATTTATTTTGTAAAAATACAAAGGTTCTTTATTCCACTTTAATCTGCAGGATTTATTTTTTCTCCGCGGGTCGTGCAGGAAAATTATAATCAAAATCTTCCGACAGATTAACTAACGACCGAGTGAGGAACAGAGTCAGGAACCGAGTTGGGAATTTTTGTCAGTAACTTTTTTTTATAAATTTTAACTTCCCACCACAGGGTTCTCTCCACCCAAAAATTGAGAAGTTGATATAGCAACAAGGAGACATTGCTAGGTTACTAAACTTATAAAGGTTTTCTTTTATTTGTTTTTCCTTTCTTTATTCACAATTATCTACATATGGACTACAGTAGTCCTTTATAATTCGCTTCGCGGCTTAACTTACTCAAGTTTGTCAGTGATAAATGATAACTTGATGTGGTCGAAACGTCAATTTTTAGCGTTGATTTTTACTTTAAAATGGTTTATTGGCATTCTAGAAGGTGTCTTTTCTCAGCTGAGAGCTAATATTGCCACAGGCAATTGTAATTAGCTTGTCGATGTTGCGGAGGGAGAATAATCCGATACCCGCGGAGAAAAATTCCCGTTGTCAGATTGAAATTGACCAGATCTCAGGCCACGTGTAGAAACCAGGACTCGATTCCGCGTCGTAGAAGTGGAAGGCGCGGATGATCGATGACCACTACAACAGTCGGACTTAGACTGGTAAGCAATAGCTCTTTTATAAAAGATACTTACGAAAAATACGAAGGAAATACAGCAGAAAACTAAAAAAATAGATGTTAGAATAGATTCAAATTAGTAGATTAACTGGCCCATATAGTTTAAATCATTCTGCCATAATTGACCGGAGTTTGATTTGCTTTACAGATTCTATGCTTCGACCGCAAAAGGAGAGTGAAGAAACGAGACAGTAATACTAGCAACGGTGCCGCAATATTTACTAAGTTTTCTCCATAAGTGAAAACCCAATTTGCTTGATGTTTGATATTGCGTAAATTTTACAAACATTGAATGATTTAATAACTGTTTTCTTAGAAACTGCACTCATTTACAAAAGGAAAACTTGTGAATATAATAGCCACATCCGAGAACCGTTGTTTTATAAAAGGAAAACTTGTTATTTGTTTGAAGATATAATAAGTTAGAGGCTTTTCTCACTACACGCTTTTTTTGTAAGAACAACTTTATAAGTACAACGAGGCTCAAATTTGCTAAAGTTTGAAAACAATTTCAGAACGAGCTCAGGCCGAGGCTTGATAACTAGGAAAGTTTTTGTGGTAGAAAATTGATTAAAACTTAGCGATAAAACATAAAACATTCACTGTAAAGACTGCTCAACAAACAATGAAGGTAGTTCGCCATTAAATTCGGCGCAAGGCATTTCAATTGCAATACCTTTTACGTTTTATTTTGTTTTTTTCTTCAATAAAAGGAAATAAGAACAATTAAAGAACAAATTGAGGCTGAAGTCGCCAAAAAATTAAGAACAGGTGAGCCTCGGCAAAATTTACTGGTTCTCATAAAAAATAGCGTGTATTCCGTTTAATGACATGTAATAAATCTAGTACATGGGTTTCAATTCAAGTCCATCGAATTAACTATCCTTTTAAGAAACAATAACATATTGCGGATACTACAATACTAGTTCAGCATAATATAATCAAAACATTTATCAGATCCAAAATATACAACAAAACAAAGATTCCGCATTGTGTACATTTATGAAAGAAAAATGCTTTTCCTCGCTCTGAAATCTAATAACAACAGCAAAATACACTTGCTTGACAACTGATTGGCAATGCAAAAAAACGAAATTGTTCTATATTTTGCTCGAACTCACATCGAAAAGAGAGAAACGTCGTCACCGATCAGCACAAAAGGTGCCCAGTGCCAAGGATCGCAGAACACTTCGGAGTCTCTCATGGTCTTCATAGTTTTATTCAGTGATTCATTTACTTTATCTCCTTTTCTCAAGTGCTCGTAAAACTCTTTCATGAAGTAAAGTGTGGCAGCGTCGTTGATTGCCCAGAGTGCCACGAGAACTGAACGAGCGCCCGCTCCGAGGAAGGCACGAGCTATACCGATGACTCCTTCAGCTCTGATCTCACCACGAGCACTGTTACAGCAACTCAGAACGACTAGTTTTGCTGTCACTCGTATGTTTTGGAAATCTGATACCATTACCATATAATTTTCCTTTTTAATCTCACCGCAAGGTTGCACGGCCAATAAAATCTCTCCTCGCTCTTTGTCACCGTGGGCTGCGATGTGAATTAGATTGGCATGTGAAATATTACTAAGAAAACGTTCTTTTGTTGCGTCCTTTCCAGTCAAAGGTTCTACACCAAGCAGTTGGCCAATAATAACTGCCTCTTCATTTGCACATGGCAGTCTCGGTTTTCCCAATCTGGAGGCATCCGGGTCTCCCACTATAAGCGGAGTTAACTGGATTTCCGTTTCTTGGTGACTTTCTAAGATCATCTTAGCTGTCGCCAGGGAAGGAACTAATCTAATTTTCAACCATTCGGATAGGTAGCGTCCATCTTCGTCCATCAAGGTAGCAAATGGAACCAAATTGAGTATACCTTCAGCGACAATAATTACTTGAGATGACTCTTCAAAGTGGTTCCTGATAGGTGCCAAAAGTAATTTGTACAACGTCTTGCGAGGATTATCTTGTAGTTCGGCTTGCAACTCATCCAAAGTTTCAATATTTCGGTGCTCAAAAAGAATTGCCTCTTTGATTTTCTCTTGGTTTAAAGATACTAAAGAGCGACAATCGTTGAGGGAGTAATTGAAATGGTTTCCATTTAGCTCGGTCTTTTCGTTCGTGTTGCACAGAAGGGATGACAGTGATCTGTCTTCGCAACTGTCACTGCAAACTAATCTCTGTGCTGTGCGGGCCCTTTTGATTAACAAGTTTAGTTCCTTCTCGAAGAGTAAGGTAGTCCCTGTTAATATGCTGCAATTGAAATCAGAAAACGTGGTGGTGTTTGTTTGGTGGAATTGTATACTGCCATTTGGGAGTATGATCCAAGTGTTGATCTGGTCAAATCTAGAGTCAATGGAAAAATATAAAACCGCATTCCCCAATTTATTTACAATTTCTAAAATTTCTTGAACATCCAAATGTTTTGCTGCAGTTTCTTCATTGCACTCGGCGTGGTAACCAGTGATCATCAATTCTGCCAACGCTCTACACCGTCCTCTTTCAACAGCAATTAAAGCTTCCTCAGTACTATGTCTACGTAAAAGAGAACTTGTAAGTATAATGTATGCATGGGAGAACTTATCAAAAATAGATATTTTCAACTGATCTTCCTTCGGCACATTTTCAAATAACTCTTCGTAGCATTTTATGGACCTCTCTGCATAATGTACCGCTCTGTCGTAGTCTTTGGCGATGAGAAACATGCTGGCAAGATTGAAATACGAAATTCCTTCCGAAGACTTGTCATTGGTTTGCATGGAAATAGTCAAGGCCATTTCAAAATGATCTGCAGCTTTCTCGAATTGTTTTAAACTGGAATAACATACACCAAGATTCCCATAGGCACGTCCCTCGCCTGCCTTGTCCTCAATCTCCTTTGCAATGTTTAAGTGCAATTCGTGATGTTGTATTGCATTTTCGTACTGTCCAAGTTTTTCATAGCAGGCTCCTAGATTACCATAGGAAATCCCTTCTCCCGCTTTGTTTCCGATGTCCTTTGTTATACGAAGGTGCATTTTGTGGTGAAAGACAGCAATGTTGTAATTGCGTAATGAACAATAACAGTTACCAAGATTTGCGTGGGCGCCTGCTTCATTTGCTTTGTCTCCGACTTTCTCTGCTAGCTTTAAACCCATTTGGTGGTATTTTATTGCCTTGTCATAGTGTCCGAGACAGTTATAACAGTTACCAAGATTACAATATGTACCGGCTTGACCCACTATATGTCCTGCTTCTTTCGCAATGCTCAGGTCTTTTTCAAGAAACTGTAAAGCTTGGTCATATTTTCCAAGCGAACGAAGACTGGTACCGATATTTCCGCACGCATTTCTCTCCCCCAGTTTGTCTCCGAACTCCTTTGCAATTTCCAGGTGATGTTTGTGATAGATTAGAGATTTTTCATATTGTCCAAGGGAGTTAAGACAGTTACCAAGGTTACCATAAGCCGTACCTTCACCTTCTTTGTCACCAATTTCCTTTGCAATAGTTAAACTCATCTCATGATGCTCAACAGCCTTGTCATATTGTCCGAGAGAGTAATAAAAACATCCAAGGTTTCCATAAGCCCCGACTTTTTTTTTCTTATCGTCAGTCTGTTTTGCGATATTTAAAGACATTTCGTATTGAGCAATAGCCTGGTCAAATTGCCCCAGTAAAAAGTAACAATAACCGATGTCTTCAAGGACAGCAATTTTTTCTGGTCCTTCATCACTTACGTTGGCACCCATTATTTCAAAGTATCTTATTGCTTTACGGTAGTACGAACAGTCAAAGTTAAGATTTCCTAAAATATCGCATAAACTTATTTTAACTTCGGTCCATCCAAGGTCTGTCGCCATTTTGAAACATTGCTCATACAAGTCAATACGTTGCTCCGTTGTTAGATGGTTAGTCCTTCTTGTATATTCCATGGTCAGCATCAAGCACGCCTTTTTTATTGCAAAATCTTGGATGAATGACATCTTTTCAATCGTGTTCTTTGATCTGAACTGAACAAAATTTAGTTGATAAGCATAATATTTTATATTGTTATGAACAGATTTTTGCGTTAAAATACGTGATTTACGCGATTGCGCTTATGCACAGGGAGGGGCTTAAACTCGGGGAGAGCTTATATTCCTGAAGAGACTTATATCCGGGAGGGAATAATATGCGTAGAGAGGTTATATCTCGGGATAACTAACATACGTGAAAGGGTTTTTATACGGGAAAGGATTATATACGATGCTAGATTAACAGTAGTTAATAACAAACCAGCTTGCTATCAATTGGGTTGCTGTCACACTCAATGCTAGATTAACAATAGTTAACACTGTGGCTGAATTACACAATGGTTGTGAGTAAATTATATTATTTTTTAAAAAAAGCTTGTATACGAGGAGGGATACTATTTGGGGAGGGTTTTTTGACACACGGAGGGACTTATACTCGGGGAAATCGTATATTCGGGGACGCGCTTACATCCGGGGAGAGGCTTGGAGGGATTATTATTATTATCAATATTATTATTAATAATATTTATATTGATTATAATAATAATAATAATGATGATGATGATAATGATAAATAACATAAACTTCTTTTATTTTGTACCATCAAGAAAACAGCATTGTTGGGGACAGCAAAGATACTTAGGAAAGTACTTTCTTATATTTGCCCGAAATTTTTTAATTTTTTGGATTCCTCATTTCAGATTTCTGATCTCTCGTTTTCTAGTGTCCAGTATAAATTGCAGGGGAAGTACATGCACGCTAGACGAACTAGCATCGAGTATCTGCGTTCTGTGGCGCATTTGATCACTTATTAGAGACATTTAGCATCGGATTTATCTGCGGAAACTGCGCGCAAACTACAGAGCTCAAAATGTCAAGCGCCCCTACTCCCGCACTGATCACATACAACTTATAACAGCGAAAACGGTTTCCAGATTATTCAAACCTCACAACCCTCGTTAGTTAAAACTCTTTGTTTTTCTTCTCGTCATCTGATATAAGTTTCAGCATTTGACGACAAAATATTTTTGAGTTTTTGCCATTTAAAGTAAAGTGATGAATCGGTGAAAATAAATATGGCGGCTTTCTTCGACATGAGCGCAGAAACGTCTGGCTGAGAAACCCTTTTCAAAAATGACGGCGATTTAAATAATCTTTTGTCTTGTTACGGTAACTAATTACCGGCAGAAAGATAATAACCTCGCTATTGTCAGTAAACACAATTTATTCAACTGAA
>JAOCPT020004635.1:0-14489 GCA_026546935.2 Palythoa grandiflora | reverse complement strand
TCATAGATTCGATGTTTCAGTTTGTTGTCTGTTCCAGGGTGCGGCGTTTATTCGAGGGCAGCGTTTATTAATATTTCCGCTCTCAGGTGCGGCGTTTATTTGAGGGCGGCGTTTATTCGAGTAAATACGGTATATGAGTATATAAGTGCATTACCTATTGTTATTTTAAAAATCAAACTAAATATAGGATTCAGTACCAAACGCAACAAGAATATATCTCAGTGATCTTTATTTGTTCAAAGCATTTAAATGTTGAGAAATTTCCTTGACTCTGTCAACAATTTGTTGTCTATCACTGTCAGATAGTTTATCACCACATTTCTGCATAAAACGATCTGGATGCCACTGCACTTGTTGCTCTTTCAAATACTTCTTCTGACTTTCTTCACTGTCCTCCATTTTTGACCACTCTACTAAGAGCTCCACTGCTTTTTCGGAATCGCCCCTGTCAGGCCATGGTATGTCAGTGTAAAGTAACTTTTCCTTTCCAGTTGTATCTTGGAAAATGCTTCGACACCTTTCTTCATAATCACGTTTCATTGTAGAAATTTTATTCTTTTTGCACTTTTCTCTCATTTGCTCAAGATATGCTAAGTGTTCGGATTCTAGCTTACGTGTCCTGTCGCGAATTTCAGATTCAGTTTGGGCAGATCTGAACTGCCTTTTAACATTCTGTTTTTTATCATTCTCTTTACGAATCTTTTCTTTCTTTTCATTGAGTATGCGTTCAGCCCAAACATCATATGGTTCATATGTTGATTCCGACGCAATGTCATCAAAATTCTCATTTAAATAAAAGTTTTCACAATCCAGTTCATGTCGCAATTTTTCTCTCCATTCTTTTTCTTCCTCTCTTGCTGCTTCCCTTTCTCTAAATATTTGCTCTTCTCTTTGTAAACGTTGTTGCCTCTCCCGCTTCTCTTTCTTTATAAACCGTTTTAGTTTTTTGAGTAATTTTTCAACTGTCTCTCCCTCCAGATTTCTAGACTCCAAAATTCTGTTATTGCTTGCTTGAAGCAATGGTAGAACAACGTCGTAGTATATGTTAGGATTTAACAGTTCCATGCCATTTTTGATTGCTAAGTGAAGCGGTGTATTACCAGAGTGGTCCTTTGCTTCAGTGAGTGCGCCATGTTTCAGTAATAATCGTACGAGTGCATCGTCTGCAAGTATGGAAGCAACATGTAGAGGAGAACGTCCATTCGCATCAACAATTTCGTTCACATCCAGTTTGGATTTCTTGAGGAGAGATCGGACCCTGTGCAACGAACCTGACTTAATGTTCCGAAAGAGCTTCTCTTCCTTCGATCTTCCCATAAATACTTTGATTTAAGTCCGAAATTGTGCTAAAATTAAAAAGCTTCAACACAAACTCAACACAACACATCCTCCATTTTGAATTCTATTAGCATGGAAACGAGGTGGATTGCAAACGATTACATCATCTGCGCCTGCGATAGAAATGAACCTCGGGGTTTGTGCACATGCGCTTAATCATTTCTGTTGACCACAACATTAGGTTTTGCACGATTTTCTCGTTTTATTGTATAATCAACTAAAATAAAAAAAATGGCAGAGTCAGATTGGGATTCCGTAACCTATTTAAAGAAAAGAACCCCAAGAGCAGCTGAAATGCGTTCAAAGCAGGTCTGTATTTTCCTAATCTACGGACAGTTAAACAGAATATTTTGTGCTTTTCCTCATATGAAGTTCACGAGTTATCCAATAAACATTTGTTTAAAACCATATTGGAATTTAATTGAAGGCTGTTGCGACTGCTCAGAGACATGGAGGACAAATTGATACCTCACAAAAATGTAAGTTAACCATTATTTTACATGTAGTTGTTCTATTACCAAGGCAGTATTTAAGTATCCCAACAATCAAGGACATTCGGTTTCATTATGAATGAAAAATTGATCAGATAAATCAATGAAATGCATTAATTAAAGAAATTTTGTTGATTATTGTTATATAGTTATTAGGCGCCACTTTGACCTGGAAAAAGGTTTAGAATTAAGATGAAATCGTATGTAAATAATATTTTGATTTTTATGGCTTCATTTCATGTTTTGCCTTCGTTTAAAACGCAGTTATATTGTAAAATGAAACAGCATTTTAAACGATTTCACTGTTACATTAAATTTACCAGTCACTGTTTCTGTACTAGAGAATAAATTGTTTATTGTATTTTTGGGAACTATCAAAGTGCAAAAAAGCTGACCTTCCCAGACCTAACCAGTCGAGATTCTGGTATTCCTGCAAGGGATCAGAAGTAGCCAGGGGCAACTGTGACTAGTACTGCTCGTGCATGGTGATGCGCTGTCTTGTAGCTGCAGTCGTCTGGGCCCAATTGTTCAAAAGCGGACAAGCACCAACCCCCCCCCCCCCATCCCCCTGGGCACCAACCCAGGATTGAAATTTAACCCTTTGAGCCCCAAGCATGACAAATGATGTGTTCTTAAATTCTCCCAACTGAGTTCCATACTTCTTATGTAAGTAGTTTGGGAGAATTTAGTATTTCAACTTCCACAGCTTATTTCACTTGATCAATTCCTTGCTTCTCATTACCAGTACTATTGTATGGTTTGAGTAATGTAAGGAGAAGTTGCAGGTTGACAATTTGCCTGGGGCTGTATGGGTTAATGAAACAGCTGCTTAAAACCTTATTGATATTCCTGATTTGCATTAAATTTGGCACATGTGAAATTTGACATCTAAACTAGGCCTCACATGACCTGCCACAGGGTAGTGGCAGAGCTGTTTTTTCATCCATTCTCTGAGAATTACTCAAGGCTCCAAAATTCAGCTCCTTTTCATACCTCACAGCAAAACAATAATAATAAAAATAAAAATAACAATAATAATAACGATCTATTGACAGTAAACAAAAAACATTATGTGAATAGTAAACAAAATAATGCATCAAAAGTACTGGAAGTGACTGACTAACCTTAAATGTAACAGTCATTGTCTTGGTGCTTGGTGCACTGGGTTCATAGGCATTCATTGGAAATGACAGATGTTCTGCCTGTGAAAGAAATAATTCCTTTTAACTGGAATACAAAAGAAAATAATGTATGTGAACACATGCAGATGAGTTACAAGAATAAACCTACTGCGAGATAACATCAATGTAAATAGTGAAAGGCATTGTGGGATTGATGTAGGTTGAGGAAACCAAAATGCTGTCATTCAAGATTACCTTGTGGCTTTCAAACCCAAAAACATGAAAGGATAATTTATGTCATTGTGAGACAAGACAAATAAAGGAGAAAACTCATGAAATTTATGATTTAAATCAATCTTGCAAATAGAAAGGGAATTTTTTTTTTATTCTGGAAATTGATCGAAGTTAAGGTAATAACCAGTACCAAAGCATTGCATATGTTGTCTTTTCTATACTATTGGTGCTCAGGACCTCCAGAAAGAGAGTTTTCTTCAAAGTTTTACTGTAATAATAAACATAAAAGCTATGACAATTGCCAAAATTTTATATAAATGAAGTCTGAACAAGCTGTGGTGAAAATAAATGTTGGAAAAGAGACTGGTAATTGTTGCTTGCAAGTCCAGGGCACAACACTAACAGTAGCCAACTAGCCACAGACTAGTAGAAATTCAGTTTTGGCTGGTAGCTTTTTGATTTCCACAAGCCACTTTGGCTAGTAAACAAAATGAAATGGACCGAAATCGTTTCTGTTTTTCTCAAGGAAGACATCTCAGAATTTCATTGTGGATGTATCATGTTACCACACAAGTGCTGTTCAGATTGTACGTAAATTTAACATTAATCTAATTCAACGTAAATTTAAGTTTATTTTTTGTTGTATGGCATGTAAACTGCTTACTGAACATGTTATTATGTTGAAAGAAATATTTGACAAACAAGACAGCATTTTCTTGAAAGCACGCATCAATACTCTTTTTTATAAGATTTGTAGAACAAAACATGACCAAGCCAATATCAACAGTTGGCTAGTAAAGAATTTATTTGGCCAGTAACATTTAAGTTGTCGCTAACCACTAAACCAGTAAGTTAAAAAAGTTTTTATGTTTTTATGTAATGTATAAGTATTTTAAAGAAAAGGTCAAATTTCTATTTATTTATGGAAACAAATACCTTATTTTTTCAAATTATTTGTACTCTATATTTTTGGTCAGAAGTCCAGCTTTATTCTTCTGCAACTTGCTTGTAGTAACTGACTTCAATAACTTGCTTGTGTTAACTGTGCTTCAATAACTTGCTTGCGGTAACTGTGTTTCCGTCAAAAATTCTAGCCTATTTATATTATTTACATTTATAATAAAACAAAAGAATCAAAGTCCGAAAATTATTCACTGAGATGTATCGCACAATTTAAAATTCTTGTCAAGTCCCGGGAGGGAGTCCTATTGTAAGGTAAAGTATTCATTCTCCGGAACACCAACATTAACCTACCTGTACACAATCCACACGTCTTTGCACATCCGTTAGTTACGAACTGTCTTAACTCTGGCCTCTGACACATGCCTGACCTTAACCACATCCCACAATCCTGGTAATCGTCTTTACAGACTGAAATACACAATTGCAAAAGGTAAGGTAAATTTGTCAAAACACATAAAATATAAATTTTAAATCAGTCAAAATACCTATCGTGGCAGGGCATTCTCTGCAGCTACTGCCGAGCTATGAAATGCCCTGCCATTAACATAGAACAGAGTAGTTCTCTTTTTACGTATTAATAAGGGCAATGACAAATATGAAATATGCGAAGACAAAGAACTTGGAAAAAACTGAGCTCCTGATGGAAATCGAACCGTCGATCTTTCGTACACTGGTTGGACGCTCTACCACTGAGCTTAGGAACTCATTTTTTCTGAATAAAATCTGATAAGAAAAGATCATCTTTTTAGACAAGTTGTTAATTTATAAAATAGGTTTATGTCTAAATTCTGAAGCGGGAATCGAGCCCATGACCCTCTGATTACCGGTAAGTTGCTCTGCACAGTGAGCTACAGGAACTCACCCCTATTAACAGTGGCTTTAAGTTACCGCGGAACATTAGTGTTGGATTTATGATTTGCATCCTTCTCGGCTACACTCATAAGCGTTACACTTGCATGCACTTAATTTTATTCAGTTCTTGCGAATCAGAGCTTGTTTGTTAGCTGCCGTGCTGAAGACGCCTACGATCTGAAACAACTGTCCTGTCCACGGTTGCCATCGCTCAGGTTAATTGACTTTCACCGAAGGGTAAAAGAAAGGGATAGTACTAAAAACCCGTGTAGATTTAGTGCCCAGTAATCTCTCTTACCCTTTTTGCTCCCAGTGGGGCATAGGGCCGCAACTATGTCCCTCGCTAAAACCTTGACCTTGCCCCATAAGTCCGTCACTTTCTATACTCGTTTTTGACTGTCTGTCTCCAAGTAATCGTGTGGACGGACAGTAATAGTGCGCAGTAATAGTGACTGCAAACTACTACGAACAAACATATGTGCAGACCTTATGATTTCATACGTACCTCGAAAACCTTGCTGTTGTCCTATTGCACCTGTAGAATTACAAAGCGCTATAGTAAATACTGGCAAACACAGCAGAATAGAGTAAAAATTAAGGTTAGCTTTAACTAAGACATAAAACATACTCTGAAAAGAGATATTACAGACCAAAGTGCAAGAGGCCGGTTACTCCTAAAACTATAATAAACCCGTCAAAAGAAACATATAAGATCGCTGTTAAGCTTATTTGTGATTACTTGGTAAGAAGATTACAACAGGTCAAAGGTCAAAGGTCAACTTTATTTAACGTCGGTAGTTCCTTCAGTTTGTACAACTGGTATCAATGGAAGCCGACGGTGCGCCCTTTACCCCCTCCCTCTGTCAGTGCTCCTTGTTACGGGTATTTAAAGCTACAGCTACACAGATCAGAGGAAAGTCGGAACAGACGTTGGAGTCACTGAGAATCGAGCTGGGGACCTCCTACACAGAAGGCAGCGCACTTACCAACTGTGCTACACGTCTGCTCTCTATCAGTCTTAGCTTCACTTTTACGCAAACTAAGGTTCAGGAATCTATGGTATTTTTCTAAGCTTTGCTTCAAAAACTGTACATAACAAAGCCATTACAATCTTAAAGAAAAAAACGAGGCATTTAAAACTCAATTCATTTTCATAAAGCCTTCTACCATTATAATTGATGCCTATACAACTGCTCAAATGTAAGGAATTTTTAGAACACTAGAAGCCACAGCATTCAGTTGATCTATACGTCAAATCCGAGCGAAAAATGGAAACACATATCAAGATTTCGAGAAGCCGATTTTGAAAACTTTCAGGCTCACCTGGCGAAATAACACATAAGAGAGCTTTCGTTATTTTGATTAATTGGATATTTTGGTTATTAAGAAAATAAAGAGAGTCAATAGGTATTATAAAAAAATCATATCGGGAAAATCACCTATGCCCGTGTCATCACCAATTGGGATTTTCCCTGATATCGCACGTTTATTGGCAAATCTAGTTTTGCACACATCGGAGTCATCGAACAAAACGCGGGGAATAAAAAAGGCGTCAAATGATTTAAATTTAATCGTTGCAACAGAGAAAGTTTTACGACAATTTCATTCCGACGTCTTTTCCTATGCGTTGTTTTGCAGGTTTTTGTCCTTAAACTTATCGCTGCTTCTCTTATAAGTATATGTAAATTCTTTTAGCTTTAAAGTCAAGAGATACCAGGCTCCAGGTTGCTGCATGCTTTTTGCCTTAGCTGCAGGTTGTTCTTCCATGTGGGAAGACACCATTTTGCTTTCCGAGCAAGTGGACTCTCGATACTGGTACTGAGTAAAATGTAAGGCCGACGACGAATATGAAAATATTTATATTATACTTATTTAATAGGTCGGGAAAGTCTGGGATGATTGGAAAAAACCAAAATGACCGATCATTGGAGGCTTTCCCGGCATTCGGGAACATTGCTTAAGTTAAGGTCACCTATACCCTGGCTCAGCCGATTGTTGAACATTTGTGTGACCTACTTTTCTGCCAGGGCTGACTCACTTTTCCATCCTCCCGAGGTCGGTAAGATGAGTACCAGTTTTTGCTGGGGGCTAACCTGCGATAGATTAGAATCCGTCCAGGGGGAGTTAATGACTCCATCCGCTTAACACTACAGAAACCGGACAGTAAGTTTCGGCTCAAGTGGACTACTCAGGGTCGTAAAAGGATTTAGCTATACCGAGGTAAACCGTATAACCTTGGAAAATATATGTGCGTTATTGAACAAGCGTGAGGTGAGGATGGCTGGATATTGGCCAAGTTCGTTTTGGCGTTATTATGGACCGAGACAAAGTCGAAGCCATGAAAATGCAAAAAAAAAGAACGAGGCCAATATCCATCCATCTTCACCTCACGCGTGTTCAATAAAGGATTTATTATATGGCCAAAAAATTTCACTTTCTACTGTTTTTCTGTCAGTAAAAAACGCTTCCATGTCTTCATACCACTTTGCGACTTAATGTTTGTATTTGTTGGTTTTGTTGACGAATACATTTACGAAACTCGTCTGTGCTTTTTTTTTTTTTTGACTGATTTCTTCCCTCTTTTGCGACTCCATTTCCCAAAACTAAATGTATAATTCTCCTCTATGCAATTTTATTTCTTGCGGGAACAAAACGGGCAATCCCGCGTGGGCAAGATGGGCCTGTTTTGCCCGCTCATGTAACCAATCAGAACACAGAACTCGCTTCATCTTTCCCGCTCAACGAGCCTGCCATACACTCGAAAAACTGGATGGTTGAAACTACCATTTCAAAATGTTTATCTCAGATTCACTTTGCATTTAACCATTAACTATGGTTGTTTTAACCATTTTTTAATTGGTAGGCCAATATTTTGCCATAAATATTGGTTGAATTGACCACTTATTTTTGGTTGAAATAACCATTACCGTATGATAAAAATGGGTCTGAGATAAACATTTTGAAATGGTAGTTTTAACCATTCAGTTTTTAGAGTGTATAATAACACCACATATTAAATACCTTGGGTTTTTATTTAGCAAGGTGTTTTCGTTCCGATATACGACCGATTTACATGTTACACATATCTTGATATCTTCGAGTAATGTTGATAAACAAATCGATAAACAAATTATCTTGACTGTTAAAATCTGTTAGTACGAGATTCGTTATTTTATCTTGGGTTCTTGAAAACCCTTTCTCGTTAACTTCATACTTGCCGTGGAGAATGTTTTTGCCCTTTTTTATTTCATGGAAACCTACTGAATTTAACTTGGGAATAGCGGTCACACACGGTAGAACAGTTCAGACGCGACCGCGACGAACGGCCTTTCTACCGCGATATAAACAAGTTAAATGTGGCCTCAACTATAATAACAAAGAATTAAGCAACGTCAAAAGGTACATTGACGGCATTTGCCGTTCTGTGGTTTTGCCTAAGTGCTTGTATTTATACGGAAAATATAATTAAGTGACACGTTTTATCATGATATTCCACGGTATTTCACTCGAAGACTTTGCATAATTCATACCGTATTTTATGAGGAGAAGTATAACGTTCCCTACCTGATTCCACTAAGCCGAAGCCGGAGATCATAGTAAAGATAATAAACGCACTCGTTAGAATCCAAACCGCATCTCCAGAACCTACACCAGTTTCTCCATGTACCTGTGCCACTGGAGTTGTGTTTAAACGGTTTATTACTGTAGTTGAGAATGTTGTATTCACCAACGCCATCTTGTCAGTTGCAGTAAGCGCTTATAAAACAAGTGTTGTCAATCAGTTTTGGGGATAAAATCTAGAGAAACGTTCTTCTAACACAAGCACAGACCTGCAAATAACACTTTTCTTGACACTTTTTTCACTCTTTTCTTTCTGTTTTACAAAGAATTCTATCTTAACTTGCTAGATTTTTAAAAAAGTAATTGGATGCTGGATTTTTCGGCGTAGACTTTTAAAATTTATTCGGCAGGTGGCAACGAAAAAATTGTATTTATTTAGCATTCATGAGGAAGTTGAGCAGTTAAATTATTTTCATTGCAGGAGATAACATAGCTTTTGTCTATTTTGCTTCTCCTGGTGATTACTTGATTGTTTCGTTGCAATAATGTGTAAATAATTTATGAGAATACTGTTATTTAACACAGTTGCTTGATGCCTTTCAGCCTCGCCATTCATTATATCACCTTAAAACGACCAGAAGTTTAATGAATGCAATAAAGTTATGCATTTCAAACATAAACAATTCTCTGCGATATATATGTTTCTCTATCGATTGGAACATTTTCCTACATTCCTGGTTATTGTTTTGTAGACTGACTCTGTAAACTAAGTTCATTTTAGCATACTTAGCAACTGAAAATGAAAAAATGTCTCAAAATGTTATAGGTAAACAAAAAGATAAAAAAAAAACTATATTAAAATTTTCTCAGTTTCCAAAGTGACATAGCAGCAAATAGTCAACATTATGGAGAACGGCGAGTAAAAATCGACTTTTAACTGATACATTATTAAAATTTACCCTTAGAACCGAATTTCATGAAAAGCGCTACGCCACAGGTAGAAAAGTGCCCTCATAAGATATGGATTCTAAGTTTATTTCTAGATCTTTAATCGATTTTCAAGAAAAAAAATGTTTCTGCTAAAACTGGGAACAATGTTTGCTTAACATTTATGATAACTAGAATACCATGCCGAACGGTTTTAATTTTTTTTTTATTTTGTTAAAAAAAACAATTTCCTTGTTCAGAAGGGATTCAACAGCTCCATAAAGGAAATGATAATAATACAAAATGATTTGGTTTTTCATTAAGAAAATCTAGGAGAATGGTTTCCTCAATGAAGCGGCAACTTGACAAATTGAAAGCCTCTGGTTATGATAATATTTTTTAGTTTGAAGCCTTTCACGAAAATTTAGAACTGTTGTAAAACCGTTTACTCTTTCAACAGGAATTTAGCTTTAAGTTAGAATTTCAATAAATTCATTAACAAATGTTTTGTACTTGAAATTTCCATGTCTGCACGTGTGCTTAAGATCGAAAAGCCAGTGATGACATGGAAAAGCAAAAACATGTTGTTTTTTAAAATAAATATTTTTTGTTTTTTGACCAAATATTCTAGATATTTGCTTTTACAGCGTCAAGAACCTTTCATTTTTTTTGTTAAGAATCCTGAACATCTTGAGTGGTGTTACTAGTTTTCCGATCGATATCTTCCTTGATATTTATCACAGACCCATAAACCTATATATCACTGAAAAGCTTATAAAATTATCTAAATGAATATTTAAATTATAATGACATATTTGGTATTGTTAGGACAAACTGACGCTCCACTTTCAATTCAATTTTTCCCTTTATGAAGTCAACAGCAGTTCAGATGTTAACTTCCGCTAGTGTTTTTCGTCTTTTTAACTTTGTCAAAGTGTGCTTAAAACCATGTCGGCGATTTTTGTTTGTGAAAGCTGAACATTTTTCATATTTGTTTCTAGAAAATTGCAAACATTTTTAGCCGAGGGGCGCAGAAATTGATTAATAAAAAATCATCCAGGATCTTTTCAAATTCGCCGACATGGTTTTGTTCTTTAAGTATTTCTCTATAGTTGTGGTACTTGTGCCAAATTTCGTGGCAAAATAACAAAAAATCAGTGAGCATACATTCATATTTTTACAACCCTCATTTGTGTAAGAACTGGAACCGAGAAAACAGCGTTTGAACAATGAACAGTGTAAGCTTCCCGACTTCCGGTAAAAACATTTATCGTGCAATGATTCGCGCGAACGAAACTAGCTATTAAAAAAATTGTTTTTATTCAAAAGATCTTTTTCAATAAAACAACATAATTTGCTTTTTCAATTTTCAGGGTTTTTTTTTCACATTTCAGCCCGTTCAGTGACCTTAAAATAAATTTCAACATATTTTTTAAAACAAAATATGGATAAAAAAAAGTGTAATAGCTTCAATCCTTAGTTTACAAAGCAACGCATTTATGGAGCTAGTGAAATGACAAAAAGAAGAAAAAGCCGCAATGTCTGTACCCCACGAACAAATATTATAATAATATACTCAATAATTTTCCTGCTCTGTTCTACCTTCTGTTATTAGAATATTTAAGCAGGTGGTAGGCAAACGTAGAAAACAAAAATTATAATATCAAAATGATAATTAGATGAAATAAAGTAAATTGGAAAAAAAACAGGTTTTACAAGAGGAAATACGAAACGTTATTCTTCTCACAGACATTTTTCTTGACATACGTTGAAATTATTTTTTTTACCGATATTTTAGTCAAAAACTTTATGAATGTTTGGAACATTAGCTTAGATGGTTTTGTTCATTTGCATTTAAATACGTCAAGGTAAATTTAAATTGCTTGCTTTTCATTTGACAACAACGAGGTTTATCATCGAACATCGAATTGCCTAAATAATTAATCGGAGGATACTGCAATTGGCACTGTGTCTCGGATACTGACTGTCTGCACTTTTGTCAAGGGACCATAACAATATCACTTCATTTTAAATCATGTGACAAAATTGCAGTTAATCAGAGGGAAACGAACGATAAAGAGACTTCTTTTGATCTAAACGAATAGCAAATCCACAGGAATGAAATACACAGATCAAGACCTTTCTTTCGCTGATGCAACGTGGATTCTTACTAGTGCTTTCATAGTTTTTACCATGCAATCAGGATTTGGGCTTATCGAATCTGGTAAGTTGTTGTAAGTTGTTTTCAAATTTTGCTAGTCTTTTAATTAAGTCCTTTTAAATACAAGATAGCATGTAGAATATATATAGAAAGTGAAATATGGACTATATAGAATGTAGAATGTAGATGATGAGAACATAAATATGAGAATACAGAATTTGATACTTTCAGTAGTTTTTAGTACGGTAAATGTAATGCACTTAATTTTCATTTTTGGATGAAGAGCCACTTATCTTTAGTGGATTGAAAGCCGAAATAAAGTCCATGTAGCATTTGATATGCTTTTACAGTTTTCTTGGAAGAGTTGTTTGATTGGAAACCGTTCTGATCAGTTCTTAATTACTTGGAATGTTCTTCCAGCCATTTTGCTCCCGATGTGAAATTAGCCGGGATAATCTTTAATCTTTAATTAGAATTACTTGAACATGTAGCAAGATTCAATACTGCAGGGGATCCGGTAGAGTAACGCGGGCACTAGTATGGAAGGCAACAACGACAAAAGAAGCATGCAGTATAAATGCGTTGGCTCCAACATGGAGGCCATGTTTGTTGTCATTTTGCTGAGCTTCTTTAACACTAAATCTTTTGACGAATGCGCGCTTTGCAGATTATGTAATTTACTTGAATCAGAATTATTGAGTTAAAAAATGGAATTTAAGAATCAGTTTGATGATTTTTTAACTTTAACACCGTAAACCGTAAATCGGACTGTCTTCCTTCGTCAGCCTTCATTTCACTACCTACGGTGTTAAAGTTGAAAAATCATCAAACTGTTTCTATAGAAACACCGGGGCAGCATCCGATTTTATAACATTTATTATCGAATTTAAGAATGTTGGATTATTCGAAATTTAAATGTGCAACTATTCTGGAATAATCCCAAACAAATGCGTTCTAAAACTACAGAAAGTGGTCATAAACACCAGCTTGAACTGGCCACTTGCCTCGTAATAGAATTTGGTTTTGTTTATTTTTGCTACCGGTAGGCTATTACTAGCTAGCTCTCTCGAAGAGTAACCAGAATGCAGATGTACGACAGATCCTTAATAGGTTCATAACAATTTAGGATTTTAAAAATATGACCGGGGCCGTGTGGTAGCAGAGACTCTAGCAAATTTGGCGTTAAATTTAACCGCATGTAAATGAACGATTAACCTAAAAAAGTGAAATACAAATACATACCTTTTCTAAACATGTAGCTGTAACCAGGTGTATACATAGCAATCAAAATTTTGGTTTCTTTTGATTTAAAAAATTATAAAGCTGCAACCCACCGTTCGACCGCTGACAACCTGAAATTGAGTAAATTGCATTGCAAACATGTAGGCGTTTTGTAAAACATTTTTATCATTTCTCTCTGGAGAAGATCACAGGTTTTGGTCGAAGCGTTGGGGACATTTAATTAATTGTTTTTTATATATTTTTATCAAAAGGAACTTAGATAATGAATTTAAAATAAAGATAACGCTTAATATCCGACGTTTCGGAACCACCGAAGCTAAACACACAATCTGATTCAATTCGTGCAAAAGTTTTTGTTGGAGTTCACAATGGCCCTTATTATTGTACCAACTTTTTCTTTTGTATCTTTGTTTATGTAAATTAGTCTAAAACATGTATTGTTGCCACAAGTTTAAGAACTGAATTTTTCACCAAGTAATTCCGTAACTCCTTGATAATGAAACCATGGTGGTTCCGAAACGTCGGATATTAAGCGTTATCTTTATATATAGTACCAGAAGAAACAAAAAAATGATTTTACACATAATTGTTGCTCTTTGCAAACGCAGTAATGGGTTTTTGAACCCCTTTTTCGAGTTGAGGATATCTTGATATTGATCCTTCCCCAGGTATGGTAACAGTGAAGAATGAGACAAATATTATGGTGAAGAACGCCATTGACATTATCTTCAGTGGGCTTTCGTTTTGGTTGGTTGGTTTTGGGCTGAGCTTTGGTGTCGATGATGGTACAAACGCTTTCACCGGAGTTGGATTTTTTATGACTGAAGTGAGTTCAATAAAATAGATTAGCAGCTTGGTTTGCACTCAGGAAAATCTTCTGCTTTTAATCTAATTTCAAAACTGGTTATAATGTGGTCAAAATAAATATGCCTTTACAGTCTACACTGTTCCTGACACCATTTTGGCGAGAAGGCAAAATGGCTGAAATTAACAGCGTTTGTATGGAAATCCAATGTCAAATAATATTAATAACACTCTAGTTGTAAAAAAGTTATGAATTAGAAACTTTAAATTTTAGACTGAGAAGCTTAACGCTAAAACTCAAGTCGGTCTTCTATTATTTTGTCAACCTTTTTGTTTATACCGCACTTTAAAAATACAAAACAACTTTCATTCATAGAATACTTGCTCTCAATTTTTATAGGCAACTGGTTTGAATACCTCGTGCTGTGCTATTCTTATAACATATTTAAGAAAAAACCACCCCAACTCTGCTCCACGGTTTGGCCAGAACCAACGCGCATGCGTACAACCAGCTACAACGCAAGTAACATTAGCAACCGTGGACAGCTGTTTCATCCTGTTTAGGATTCACCAGCACGGTACAGCTATTTTGCCACAAGCAAAGAGCTACAAGAGCGAGACGAAACATCTGCTTTAAGGCTAAGCCCCACTGCCACGCATGTGGGACCTTGGTTTTGCTATTCTTCTATTTATTTATTTATTTATTTATTTATTTATTTATCCATCCATCCATCCATCCATCCATCCATCCATCCATCCATCCATCCATCCATCCATCCATCCATCCATCCATCC
>JAOCPT020003703.1:0-14493 GCA_026546935.2 Palythoa grandiflora | reverse complement strand
TGTTGACAATCGCTACTCACTATATATCACCGAATATATAGTGAGTAGGGTAGCCAATCAGAGAACAGCATTGGTAAAAGAACGCTAGTAGATTTATACTAATAGCATATAAAAAATTTTACATTCAGTTGACCTGATGATGTTGCTGGGATGGCAACGAAATGTTGTCTCTTACAGTTAGCTTTTTTGAGTAGTCTATTCTTGACTTATTGTAGTGAGTGTGTGTGTGTGTGACCGGTTAACATGTATACATAACATATTACATATTAAATTGGGACTCCAGACCTGATTAGTTTTTACTACTTCTGGAGTCCCAACACTCATCCATAACGTAATTCATCTCTCAATGCAATTTTCATCTCGTAAATTATTGAGTGTAAGTAAATCTATTGTTGTTGTTGTTGGCAGGTCTGGTGTAAGAAGACAAGGTGAGGCTGTAACACAATGTAGCTCAAGAACACCTTGACGGGGAGATATGGACAGCAACTACATAACATACAAATTAAATCAAATCCACTCAAGGTAAATGATGGAATCTTGCGTTAATGACGATGCATGAATATCCTACCCTCTATGCCTTTTTTCACGTCTGATGAGCCCAATCCTTGCGCAGCAGATTCAGTTATATACTTTGCACAAATGTGCTTGCCATTTGTTAAAATGCAGATAGAACTGACCTTCTGTTTGGTCCTGCAATCTGTGAGATTGCACAAGCTACAGTTACAGTAGTTAATCTTATCGCAATGAAATAAAAATGTTTAATCCAGCGAGATTTGTTACTGTACCTTATTGAGGTTTGTGATCCACATTTGCTTTGCTGGACTAAGCATGTTATTTGTGTGTTGTGCATTATGGACAGTGTTTATCATGCCTTGAGACACACCATTTGCTGCGCTTACAGGAGATGATGCACCATTTGTGTGTGCTGTCGTGCCGTCTTCTTTTCCAACAAAGTACACTTTGGTAACAGGATTAGCGCGGATCACTGGTTCTTCAGGTGTTGAACCTGGTTACAGCATTTATTGTATAAAAAATGAGCACCGGAAAATCATATTGCATGGTTGAAAATTTTTTTACTGAGTTATGGTTATATTTCAACAGAATGAGAATGCAATTAAAAAGTGCAGTCAAAATGCTAAAGTTCTACAATAATTTAAAATGTCAGCAAAACTATTAATTTAAGTATAGTATGTTGTTTTTAGAGTGGTTTAGAGTTATTGTCTGTGGTGGTATGTCATGACTGAAGAGTTTTCCTTTGTTTTCAAAAGCTCTCAGCCAGACAACTATTTTACAATTTTTCACAGTATAATGATAACATAATTTTTTCTCAGCAAACTTAATTATCAGTACAAACTGCATTTATAGGTGAGTTTCTGTTTACATTTTTGCCTCATTAGCATAGTTTACGCACTCTTCTTTCTAATTCTACTACAAAAACAAAGCTTCTGAATAAAGAAATGGTTCTGCAAAACAAACTTTCGCTGAAAATATGAGATTGATATACTGCTGAGTATTATTTCCATGAAGTGATTTTAAAAATTGGAAATTTTAAAAAGAATGTATGGGCTCATCATTGTTCTTGCTGGGCTCATTATCGTTCTTGCCTTAGCGTTTTGAGGTTTTTGGAGCAGAAATTTCTTCTTTGAACCTACACATATAAAGCCGAAAGTTTGGTTACTCATTTCATTTGATAAGTATTCTTAAGTTTTAAAGTCAGTTGTTTATCTTTGTTCTTTCTCTGACTTAAGTTGTATGCTAATGAGGCAGAATGTAAACAATGATGTCAGAAGAAACTTGCCTATACAAAGCTGGCAATTAAAATTTGAATTTTATCAAGTGTGACAAGTTTTTGAATTCCTGTGAGTGAGAAAATTTTATCCCATGGGAATTTGTTTGGCAACTGTAACTAATAAATCTTAAGTGAAATGGCCATAGGGAACCTCTATGGATTCATAAAAAGAACAAAAGAATAACCCATGGCCTTGACAGTCAGGAGCTAAAAAGTTTGTAAACAGGTAACAGCAGATCAGCTAAACCAATGACACAGCAGAACTCCATAAATACTGGATGTCACCTGCTGTTCTGTGTTTTGTATGCGTGACCTTTGGAACCACTCATGTGAAAATGACACACAGATTTCACGCAATGCTGCTAGGAGAATTCCATTTTCAAAATTGACTTTCTGAGTTAAATTTTCTTACAAGGATACACTTTCTTTTTGCAATAAAATGTAAACTATTCAGTGAGGCAGCAGAATGCAGGTATTACACTGCCACATGATTTTATTATTATTATCACTTGATGCTAGCCATTTTATTGCAAATTACCAAACTCAATTTCAGTTCCCTCAAAAATTATCAATAATTAGTATACTTCTAGCATAACAAAATAACTCAAATGCAAATATCTTCTGTCAAATATTCTTAGAAAATATTCAAGGGTAAAATATCTGATGATGGCTGTATAAAAAGCAGAGTTGCCATGGCATGAATATATTTCTCCATGTTTATTCACTTTCCTGCCAAAGTATAAGTCAATTTAAATATTACCCATGTAATTTATGTTTAACCCACAGTGTTTTTGTGAGGCCCCATTCTCACAAATATGGATATTTTTGAAACCACACATTTTTATACCAATCAGCCTGTGAAGCTACCCACCAAAACTCTCCAGAGTGGTTTCTTAAAACTTGCTTGTTACATGGACTTGTGCGGAGACAGGAGGGTCACTCCCAACTCAAAACTTGTATGCAATTTCAAAAAAGTCCAGATTTATGTGGATGAAACCTAAATTTAAACCCAAGCCCAACCCTGACTAAACCAAATCCCAATGAAAAATACGACGCTATTCATAATAGTTTATTACAGAAATACATTATCATTATGACACTAATATGGCCAAAAACATTTTTTTTCAAATGCTATCATTGAAGGCTATTTTTCTCCAATCCTTAACTCCATCCTATTTTCGTGTGTCTAGGATTCGTGGAAACAATATCATAAACAGCGGAAAATGCGTTATTTATCGGTATTTAAAATTCATGATCCTTTTCGCTCAAAGAAAACAAGGACGATAGCTCATTGTAATTTGAGACAAGAATAGGTAAACACAAATTTAATTACCAGTTAATTACCAGTAAACTGATCGACGTGGGAGTCATATCTTTCAAGATACCCTTCCCATATGCTTTGGAAAGATTACCCCAGACAATACTTAGATTCGAATGAAAACATTTTATTACAGGAAATTTATTTTAACTAAAAGTGACGTGGTGCGGGAATTAAAGTTTAAATACTTTATATTGCCTGATTAGAATTTTTCATTTCTTTGACCAAATAAACAAATTAATTATTTTCTTGGCCTTTGTCCGGTTCTTTTGTTTTAGTAATGCTAGTACATAAGCGCTTGACTTCGAGTGTATTGAAATTGTGATGTCACAGACTCAATCATCTCCGACAATGAGGAAATATTGGACCATAAATTAAACTCTTAAAGATTCGATAAAAACTTATAAATCAAGTCATGCTCTCTTATTCTTCGATAACAAAGAAAGATTTGATTGTGTAAACAGTAATCCGAACCAAGTCACGTCGCTCTCTTTGTTGACCTCACAAATACAATTTCTGTTGTGCCCAAATCAATTTTAATATTACCAACGGATCAAGAGAAGTTTAAAAACAAAGCACAGTTACCGAAAACAGGAAAAACAAAATAAATTTATTATACCCCCACAAAACTTACTTCCGGCGATGGCGCAAGATTTGTGCCCTCCTCCTTTCAAGGATGTGTCACTCGCCGAATTCCTTCGCCGTAAACTTTCCCGCCGCCATGTTCTCAGTTCATCCATAATAGCGACTTTATCTTTCCTGCTTTGGGGACTCCTAATCAACTCCTCAGTCGAATTAAAGTTCTTATGCTTAATGGAGAGGTTAATTAAATGAGGCATTGACCGTGAACGATCGCGACTTTCTTTGTCAACAAGATCAAACCGCCTCGAGTTTGAATTTTTGCTTTCCGAATTTTCTCCCCTCATTGCAAGCCTCATACCTGTGCAAAGTCTTTCAAAGCTTAAAAGTCCGTTTTCCGGAGCCACCTTTTTCAGGCTTTCAATAACTCCCACTGGAAAGCCATTTGTACTCCCGTTTCTGATGCCCCATCTTGCTTCAATGTCAGCTAACTTCACAAGACCTAATCCTTTCTCGTCCAATATATCAAACAGAGTTTTTAAACATTTTACAAATTCTCTTGGTAGCTCTTCCGCGACTTCCACAGGTTTCGCAACAATCGTAGGCGAGCTTGAATGGCAGTTTTCATCCTTGTGAAAAATAAACAAATGCTTTCCTACTTGCCTTCTGTCCGTTGAGGCTGTCGTATCCATTTTTGTGGTGACCAAAGCACTCGACCACGAGCTAACAAATAAAGTTTTTATTTGTGTTCATTTAGCAACTATTGTGTGACATAGAAGTGAGGCTGCGACACGCTGAATGTAATTTCAAAGGTCACAGAAGAACAAGTTTAGCCTATTGTTTTCATTCACACACCGTGAAATCATCTTGAGAGATTGCGTAAATAATTGTTATACCGTCTTTACTTTAATTTAGGCCCCACAAAAAATAATTAATTTTTCATTTTTTAAAATCTTCACAACAATGAAACTTGCCAAAATGATTCTAACTAATAAGCGCTCCTCCAATTTAAGCGCCAATCACGGTAATAATTTTTGTTTAGATTCCTATTTAAGCGCCAAATGAAAAATTAATTATTTTTTTGTGGCACCTAAATTAGAGTAAAGACGGTACTTTAAATATCAAGATAAGAAATTGGTACTGTTTTATTTTTTTACATCTTCACGTGGAAACCCAGGTCTGCTTACAGAATTTTATAAAACGTCTCAAGAATGTAAAACTGAAATAAGATTAAAATATCTGGATTAATATCATGCTAAAATTAAAACTGGAGAATGTCTGATCTGGTTAAAAGTTGGTATTGCTGAGGAAGGTTGGGGGGAGTACTCTATTAATGTTAGGATAAATAATTAATTTGTAGATTTTTTTTTGACTGGATAAAACACTCCCAGAGGTTAGTTCCCCAAATTTTACCCTATCACAGACCTCTAGCAAATATGATACTCTATCCCAGACTACAGAGCTCGAAAGTCATACTCGAAATGCGGCACGTGCGGGAGTGCCCCGCCCGGGGTTGCACGTTGGTATTCAACCCTTTGGTCTTGTGTTAAGCGCTTTCAATTGCCTTTACGTGTGCAATTAAGTAATTTAATTTTAAAAGGCAGAGCACAGTCGTAGTTACCACCAGCATGTTTTTTACAAGAACGATTTTATAAGGGTCTGAAGAAAAACAAGGCTCAAACTCAAAGCGGCAAAAGTTTGGCTCAGGCCGACAATTAACTTCGGCATTTTTCCAGTTAGAAATTTGACCAGCTGACACTTGTAATTTTACTATTACTAAGCAATACAGGGATGGGGACCTCCTACGTGTATTTCAAACCGCTCATAAAAATAAGAATAAATTATTAAGAACAATGTGAGCTGTGATGCTATTAACTGTTAGCCGCTAAAAATTATGACAAATGAGCCCTGGCCTGGTAAAACTGAAGTGGTTCTTAGAAAAAAGAACTTTGTGCTGGTTTCCGTTTTGCCGAGTATCAAGTTTCTCCTAGATGTTGAACAATATGACGTTCTTTCGCGGACAAACATATCTATGCATTATTGAAAAACCGTCAAGATGGCCGGCTGGATATTGGCCAAGTTTTTTTTTTGTCGTTACTATGCATGGACTGAGACGAAGTCGAGGTCCATGAAAATTAACTCTTCCCCTTCCCCGCTCTAGTCTACGCATTTTTTTTTTCAGTTTCGGGAACAAAAAGGGCAATCCCGAGCGGGCAAGACGTGTAACCAATCAGAACACAGAATTCGCTTCATCTTACTTGTCAGCGAGCCTGCCATCTATATCTAATAAATCTCATTAAAATTTCAGTCGAAAAACTGTGAAATAAAGCAAATTCTAATTATTTAAAATGAGTGAAAAATTGCCAAAAAGTAAGTCGAAAATTACAACAAAAATTAAGTCGAAAATTACAAAAAAATAAGAAATAAACGAATCGAAAATTAAAACAAAAAAATGAGTCGAGAATGTAAGAAAACCCAAGTCGAAATTCAAGTGGGGAGCTGGCTGAAACCTAGTCCCCCGAGGCAAGGCACCCTATCTCGCATGTGAAACGAACAGCGTAATACAATGGAGGCTCAGAAGACAAAATACAAACACAATATACTAACTTGGGGCTCCCTTTCTCATGTGAATGGCCATCTACTTGCGAATTCAGCAAACACTCGTCACTTAGCTTTGCTTCTTTCCATACCTGTCGGTGAAAGCACAAGTTATCTTGTTCACCAGTTGTATGTTCGCTATGTGGTATCTAGGCACGTGACTAACTCGTGAAATTGGGTATAAATAATCAGTGTGAACACGAATCCAAAGGGCGAGTGCCTCCGCGTTATTTCGAGTTCTTCCAAAGTTCCACGAGAAACCACAGCCAGCCAAGGCAAAAAATCAGTGAGGAATTACAAATGCAGTTATTTGTATTTGATTTTCATTTCAATAAAATTTAACTAACCCTGGTCTGATATTGTTTATATTGACCTTTCCTTCACCCAGAAATGTCTGAAAAACCAGCTACATAGGATCAACAGACTACCTGAAACAACATCAGACCTAGGTTAATCAATTTTCTTGAAAGTCAACTTGCATTTTTACTTCGAATTGATTCTGTACAAAGTCCACACTGATTTTATGCTTAGGCTGCCTGTGTAGGAACGAGGAAAAAATGTTTTCAACTTCCTTAACAAGATATCCAACACAAAGGAATTAAGTTCATATTAACGTTATCAAAGTTTAGGTTCTCTCTAGTAAGGCCGTGGACTCATTGAACTATGTTCACAAAGAGTTATAGAAACACGGCTTATAGCCAATTGTGTGCGTTACTGCCGTGATCTGGCGAAGCGAGACAGCACTTCTGTTCTAGATCTGTTATCGGGTGTATCTCAATATTGTTGACGGATGCGCGGTCACAGTCTAGTCAGACTGCGACAGTAGTTGTGGTTCCACTAGAGTCCATCTCGGGTTATTTTTGGTGCTTAACCGAGGTAAAATGCCTTGGCTTGGATTTACCTTGGGTTCACGGTTACCCGCGGTGATATAGTTATGAGCGGTTCCATTAAAACAAAACTGCCCTTGGTGAAAAATTTGTTTTGCGTCATCAGTCAACACGGGTTGAAAAATTCGGCCGAAATTTCTCTCTGTAAACATGATTCTCACAGACAGCGAGCTCGTTCTCTTTATCTCGGTCTTTCTACTCCTTTTCTCACGAAGGTTGACCACAAACTATTTGCCTTATTTTTTTTTACAAAGGGCTCGGTGAAAACGAAATCAGTTTCGAGTTTTGTAAACCCTAAGGGGTTCGTATTTGAATTATTGATACCGGCACAGACGACCTATAGCATGGATATTCCCTCGACCACAACTGTTTTCAGACCCTCTTAAATAACAGAGCACTCGACTTCTGGTGGAAAGAGAACTTGAGAGTTTCGTGAATAAATCTACTTTACGATCATTCACAGTTACCCTGGGTACCAGAGGCAAACTCACTCTTAGAATAATAGAAAATATATGCCGTGATGTTAAAATCTTAAAAGTGATATTTAGCATAAGACAACAATAGCTTTTGTTCTAAATTCAATAGTCGCCTGATCAGCGTAGCTCAAGCTGCACGAAACAATTAATTTTTGTAGCGACGGAGTAACCTAGCCTCCTCGCAGACGTTTTTTGTGTCAGTTCTTTCCAGCTCCCTCCACCACTTTATATATATTTTTATTTAAAAGCTCTACTTACAACAAATATCGAGCCCTCTTCCTCATATATGGTTTTACCTTTTTTACTTATATTTATGTATATATTATAAGTGAAGAGTAGATATGCAATCCAGGTAACGTTGTCCAGACGGAACATACAGTCACAGATATATCTAACACGTGATCATATATATGATATATCGAGTACATTAAATTTAAGTTTGTATAGAATTAGAAAACGTTATGTGCATGTTAACATATGAATACCGTGCAGAACAGGGGTTCATTAAGTTTTCTTTCTTTGCACGTGCGCTCTATTAGCAAATTTCGATCACAATAAAGCCAATATTAGACAGATTTGTATTTCTTATCGATGACGTGGCAATTTTAAGATTGTAACTTAATTTTAATGTTTCTGTATATGTGGTCATGTATGAGATATATCTATATACCTATATAATCTCTGGACAACGTTACCTGGATTGACTGTATATATAAATATATGGTGGCAGAGTGACAGGACCGGAAATATGCTCTCATTATTAGATTTCAACATCGATTATTGCGTTTTTAGCGTCCTCATTGGTTCACTCAATCTCGGTTATCAGCTCATGTACCGAATGACCTTATATGGAAAGTGTTGCCAAGCTGAAAACTTTGTGCGGGAGGCGAAGCTGAGAATTTTCAAGTATCGAAGGTTTCAGAAAGCTCATCAAATTTAATATAACTTTTAATATAGATATTCTTTTTATCCGGGAACTATTATACATTGGAACAATCTTAACTTCCCTTTTTCACTCCCTGCCTCTGTTGACCAATTTAAGAATATTGTGAAATTTCTTAACTTAATGATAAAGGATGTTATTTAATTAGAGTATCCATATTTATATTTTATAATTTTTTTTTCTTAGTATAGTTCTAACTGTTTTAATAAGAGTATTTGATTAAAGATTTAAAGATAAAAATTATTCCATTCGCCCTTGTTGGATATGAGATTCATGAATTATAGCCAACGCGGAGTTGTTGGTTATTTACCATCTCATATCCAACAAGCGCGAATGAAATAATTGTTAATTATCAGTATCTTTCATCTCGGGCACGGATTAAACGGGAGGAAAAAAGTTTTGCTGAGGCTCACCAGATGACATAGATGGCAGCCTCCTGGCGCGTCGAATTAATGATTTAAATATTTTGAAAATATATAGGACTGGAGTGAGTTGTTGGCAATATAAAAAATTTCCTTGAAAACTTGCATCTAACTATTGCATAAAACAAATACGTCACACGTTCCATTTGGCCGTAGTCTATGTTGTAATCAGGAGTACCGATGACGTCACAACATAGTGAAACACTCGACACTTTGTGCTTCGACTCTCAGCACCTGCGTGCCATCAGTGAGTGATAAAATAAAGCCACTATAATATATTGGGCACTGTGGCCTCCACCGTTTTATAGTTACAGTATCTAGTTTCAGAGATGTTTTCATTTGTCATTGATCCAAAACTCCTTAACTATTTGGATACCCTAAACGTATATTTCACTGCAAAGTCAATGAAATTCTCTAAAAGGGAAGTTTAAATTACTTTTAATTTTTTTCTTTATCAGCGACATTGAGCGTATTGTTCGTGTCCAATATTACAGTTCCAAGTCGCTTTGATTGTTGGCAGCCACTTCCTTCGCAATTCGGCGTTGAACAAAGTTTTTACCATTCCTCCCTCTTCACAGTTTGGTTGCCAAAACCCTCCTTGTGATTTTTAATATTCTTTCTTATTCACGCTTTATAGCCGATTATTGAAATTTGTCGCTTGCGAATAAACCATTTGATATGATAAAATCGAAGAGTAAGTTTCAAAAATAGTTCCTGGCAACGAAGCTCAGCCTCAGTTATTACATTACTGATGTGGCTAATTTCAATTAGAGAACAAAACCTGTTTGAGTTATAATCATTTTAACAGCTGAGTCAGCTGTGTTTTGTACAAAAAGTTGTTTCGAGAAAAACGCGTTTGAAAAGAAGACTTGCACACCGTTTTATTTCCGCCTGGTGTTGTGTTTTGAATTATCAAACACATCTCAAGAAATATACATGCCTTTAACACATTTTTTTTTGCCTGAAAGATCTTTTCAAAGTCAATTAGTATCCCGCAAAATCTAAAAAATGGTTCATCTTTCCTATTTAAACCTTAAATAAAGTGATCCTGACAGATGATGTCCACTAATGCATTTTTTTTTGAAAAAGAAAGATTTTTCATTTGAAAACGCATAGCTTTCTGTCCATACTAATACGATCGAAAACGACAGTTTTGCATCGTATCTTAGTGTGGACGGGCGAAAACGAACGTTTTCAAAATTGTTTACGTCACCGCTCACTTCGAAAATACGTTTGAGCAAAGCCTGGTGACGAAAACGGATGATTTTTTTACCGTTTTCGTGGTCCAGTGAGGACGCAAATCTATTTATACGTTTCCGACAAAATGAAAACGGAGGTTTTGGAAAACGTGTGGAAAGGGCCTAGCAGCCGTGGACAGTTGTGTCGGCCTCATTGGGTCTTGTTAGCACAAAATTAATATGCTCAGTTTCCCAAAGGCAGACGCAAAGTAGATATGCATATTAAAGGCCGAACAGCTGTCCACGGCTGCTAAACACTCAGGAAAACTTCATTTAAGGGTTAAAGCCCGCCTCCCACGAGGCCATAGTGCCCATTAATAGTGGCTGCAAGGTAACACAGGCACGCATGTTTATCTTGTTTATCAGCAACTTTATACGCTTGCACTTGACTTTTTTGTTTCGAGATATTTTTTACATGATCGGAGAATTTGAATAAAAGAGCGCACATGGGTATATCAATATGGTTCCTACGTCATTTTGACCTTTCACGTGATCTTCCGGTTTCTTCAAAATAAAAATATATTTATTGTTTAGCACTTGTTCATTGATGTAGACATGAGAGTCTATTTTGGATTTTCCGTGCAATTCTCTTTGTCGGCTTCGCTATAAACGTTGATAAAGTATGTATGAAGATTTCTTGCAGCAAAACTGGAATAATTTAAAGGACGAAACGCCGATCTTGAACCAGGGATCGAAGACACTTAGTAGACCACCAATCTCAGCAAACACCACTTACAGTAGTAAGCTTGTCTTTTAGTACCAAGTAACTGAAAACCTCTATTTTTTGCCAAACGCTGCGATACCAACCAATATGGGTTTCGGCCTGCAGTTACGGCTGCTGCTTTGGAAGAACTTTACTCTAAAGAAAAGATCGCCGGTAAGATCAGGTTTTAACGCTTTGCGTGTTTTTATATTGTAGCCAAGGAAAGACAAGAGATAAGCTGTAGAAATGTGCGCGTATCAGTTAGACCTCGGCTCATTTTTTGTTTTCTTTTTATGCCTCCAGTTCGCGGTATTATTCGAACTTCTCATCCCAATGGTCTTATTTTTAATTCTTATGGGCATTCGACTCCGCACAGAACCAGAACTTAAATCGGAAGGTACGTATACAACAAGAGATTGCCTGCTTATTGACAATTATTATTTTTTTAACTTTCTTATACATTAATTACTCGCAAATATGTATATATATTTTTTACTTTCTACTGTCTTAGCAAGGGTCGTTTTGAATTATATAGCTGTTTTTATAAAGTTTTTTTTTAAAGAAATTGAAATATTTTAATGTCGCCGTTTGTCTCGTTCGTTTCCAGCTGTTTACCGGCCTCTGATTAATGTACATGTATGTTTTAGAATCTGCAGATTTCATTCGCCCGATACTTTACGTCGCTTCAGGAGATACATGTACGATAAAGAAAAAAAGGCTAAACTAGAGATGTTTTCTTGATAGTATGTAGAAGGAATCTTTTTTATAAAAATCTCTCCGTGTTGCTTTTGTCACTTGTATTAATATTGACGTGCCCTCACGGCACTATAAATATTGAATTACTGTTGTATTTCTGCTTCATTTCCATCCTGGTACAAAGTTCAGTTTCTGACATTTTGCAAAAATAGCTTATTTCTGCAGCTTTTATTAAACATAGATACAAAATGGTCATTCACCGATTGTTGAATTAATTTCAAATTTTGAATGTGTTTCGTGTTTAATTTTCAAACAAAAATTTTAAATATTAAGTTATGAATTTTTTCTCCATACCTTTGTTATTTTTATAAAACGTACAGTTAAATTCTGAAATCTAAAAATAAAGAAGACATGTAGCTGTAATATTAATCCTGAAAATATCGCTTTTTGATGCATAAATATTTTTTCTTGAGATAAGAGTGTAATTTGATACAATTTAACTTGTTTTGTATATCTGGTATAGACATTTGAAATTTTTTTATTTGTTAAACACAAATATTATCGCAAATATACACACGATTCTGCAAATAGTTAAAGCTAGTCTATGCAGGTTGTATTATATCATAGAATTTACAAAGTTTGCAACTAGTCAAGGTTGATTATATAGCAATGCATAAAAATTTGTTATTATTGTTATTCCAATATGGTGTGATGAACTGGATTTTTTTAAAAAAAATTGTTATTATTTTTCCAATATGGTGTGATGAACTGTTTTTTTTACATCAGTCATTTTCTAGAATGTTTTTTCCAAGATAAGATTAATAACAATTATAGATTTTTTCTTCAACTTCTAAAGGTACATTTCTGGCTGAATAATTTTTTTTAATCACTTATTAATAATTAAGTAGTTATAAAAGAGTAGTCTTTAAAGAGTGTATTTAGATCAGTGAAGTAACCATTTTTAAATGTTTTAAAACAAAATCATTTTTAATTGCATTTAAATTATTTTCTAATAAAATTTATTTTTTCGCTGATGCCCTATCCAACGAAAGTAACATATGATAGAGCTATGAAAAATTTATGCTAGCTTGAAGCTACTGAAGTATAACCATGAAATGGAGCTAGCTCATAAATAATGAAACTATAATATTTGATCCCAGTACTTATCAGCTTACTATTAAATAATTATATAGTTACACCCAGCAGGATGTAAAATTAACATCAATTATCCAGCTTTAGCTGGCCAGTTTGGTTCTTGGCCAGTAAAAATGTTTTAAAAATACATTATTTTATGGCCAATTAAAATCCAAGACAAATGTTTAGCACCTCCTATGTTGTCTAACCGATTTTTAAACTTTTTCCTGTGACATTTTGATTAACAATCCCTGTGCATGGAAATAATAATAATGAGTTTCTATGCAATAGATGACTTCACGCTCATAGTTGCATCATGGGTAATCAGGGCATGGATGAACCACCTTAATCTCTTGGCAAATGTATTGTTTGCAAAAGTGATCATGTGGAACTGACTCGCTCGAAAACAACAGATTTAGGTAATTTGCAGCCAGTTAGGCCAAAAATTAGCGTGTGACTACAGTATGAACTTAATTTGTCTGTCTGAAAATCCAAGAGTTATGAGTTTGCAAGAAATAAAACCTCAGTTCCCCACTCGACTCTCTGTAATCCATGCAGTGATTACCCATGATATAACAGTGCGTGAACTCGTCTATTCATCCTAATAAGGTTGGGTATGCTTGTAATTGGATCCATTTAAGCAATAATTAATGAAACTCTAGTTCTCACTGACACTATTGTTGCACAATGAGTTCAGATTTCTGGCATGTAATTGTTTAGCTGTTCTCTCTAAAGTGGTATTAACAGTGTTTGAAACAACATAGAAATGTTTCTCATATGCCAACCCAAAGGTGATGTGGTAGGTGCAGTGGTAATATGTATATATCTGCCCTTAAGCTTCTAGTCACAAATTCTTTTTGCAGGTTCAAAGTTTAGCCCTGCTGAGTGTTAAACACTTGATGCCTAAGTTGACTCAGCTTTCCACCCATATGAGATTGATAAAACAAGTACCAGCTTCTGCTGGGGGCTAAATTGCTTCAATATATGGATTTAGCGTCCTATCCAGGGGGAATCAGTGAATGACTCTCATCAGCTAAATATTTATTTTACAAAATTTTGAAACTATCACCAGTTCCAATCTGATCTTCAGGTTATTTAAGAAATCAATATAATAGAGTGCACATATATCATTAATGGCACTAATGCCGAGTCAAAAGTTATGAAATATTTATTGGAATTTCTTTCAACAGAGATTTTTCCTGTTCGAGCAGTGCCGTCAGCTGGAATAATCCCATTAATGCAGCAGTTCTGTCCAAATAGAAGAACAGATGAACATGGATTTCCCCTCCATCCAAATTCTAGGTACTGTACAATAATATCATGCATGGTTGGAAATAAGGAAAAACAGATTGATAGGTGATTTTTTGCTTGTTCTGCTGGAAGGTTGGAGGGAACATTGAATTGGAGGATGTTGCACGTTTGCGGGAAGCAACGGGAAGGCGTCAGATGGCGTCAGGGTGCTGACCATCAGAAAAAGTGCCATTTATGGGCTCGGTTATGGTTTAGAAAAGATTTTTGTTGAGCGGAAGGCGTTCTAAGGCGTTCTTGTATCAAACCCAAAACCATTGTTTACTCACAACAAACTTTGCGGTATTTTGTCTGGCATCAACCTTTCCTGCTAATTTTCCACTTGGGTTGGTCCCCAAAAAAGGCCCCCACAAGTCCCAAAATCTCTCATAAAATACAGGGAAAACACTGTTTTTTGGGGAC
>JAOCPT020002783.1:0-14495 GCA_026546935.2 Palythoa grandiflora | reverse complement strand
TGACAGTAAAAACGTATGGATGCCATATGGATCCCAGCCAACCTGGGGCGTCAAACGTAACCCAGGAGGCCCTAAGGGTAACAACACTGTACATAACTTTAAAAAACTTTATTATTATTATTATTGTTATTGTTATTGTTATTATTATTATTATTATTATTATTATTATTATTATTATTATTATCTTTATTATTCAGTCAACTAATATTACTCAAATATTTTCTGAAATTACGTTGATCAACAACATCATGTTAAAACTTTTTGACATGTTCAAACAAGACTCAAGAAATCATCTGAATGATAGCAAAAAACTAGAAATTTATAACTGAATAAAGCATAATCACTCACCATATTGCTCTCTTCAGAATGCGTTTATCTGCTCCTAAATTCCCAGCAGAGGTTGGTCGTTATGTTAAACTCAACGAGAAAAAAGAACATGTAACTTATGTAAAAGCAAAAGTGTTACAGACGAACTTTATTACTGTATGTATTGTAAACACAAGAAATTGAAAACCTTCCAAACGGTTTTCTAACAAAACTGTAAAAAAATCGATTTCAAACAATTCGATTAACGCAATCTATTTGTAAGTATGAAAGATATTTCCATTATGAATTTAACAAGTGTTTATTTTTACAAAATACAAAAGAAATACACTACTTTAAGTTCAAATTAACTTAAATGTTGTTCTGGTCTGCCGGATGCGAGAATTTCAAAGTAAATTATTAATAATAATAATAATAATAATAATAATAATAATAATAATAATAATAATAACAACAACAACAACAAAAACAACAACATCATAATCATTGATACAGCATCATCATCATCATCATCATCATTATTATTATTATTATTATTACTATTATCATTGTATTTATTTATACTTTTTTTTCAAAATGACTTCCGGTAATTTTCCCAAAACTTACATATTTTTACAAATTGTTGCAAGAGCATTGGGGGAGCTTACAAACAAAGTTTTGACTTTTGTGAGGAGACTCGCCATGCTACATTTCCTAAAAATGGATCACTTAAAAACTTTTTTTTTCCGAATAATTACTGAGACAAAGCCAGACATGGGATACCGTGGAAAATTTCAGTTGTCTCTTATATTTTCTACGTATAAACACAAGCCTAATATAGCTAAATATCTCCCTTCTAGACGGAATTAAAATAATCTTGGTAACACAGCTTGAACTGCTTGAGAAAGACAGAGGAAAATAAAACAAAATAGTTTTATTCAAAGCGATACCGACATGAGAAGAAAATATAAAAAACAAGACAAATTTAAAGTAACTGATAAGAGATGCCGCATCGATAAAGTTAGAATGAATAGGGAAGTACATAACTTTTATTAAAATACCTTTTAAGAAAAAAAAAGATTATATTTTGATCAACAAGTCACATTGGACATGTTAGATCAAGAACGTGCGGGAAGCACTAGTTTAAAGCGCATATTTTATTTATAAATCCATTGCAGTTTTAATTAGAATTGCCTCGTTTGTCATTTAACTGCGCTATAAATCATAATTTCTATACCCTCTCTTAAATTCTCGCGTTATAACCTATTTTCAGCTATCATGTACCTTTTCGCTGCTTATCGTTGCTTTGTTCTTTTCACGGTTAGTTAAATCCAAAAATATTCAAATGAGAGAGATGTTTAAAATTACCCATGAGTTTGACGTGTGTTCTTTGTTTGATCGGTTGAAAGAACATTTGTGTTCTGTGCTCTTTTTACAGGGCTTTAATTGACTGTCTTGTTCATTTGTGACAGCTACAACGCCATTGGTGCGCTCCACGTGTTCTTAGTTGTCTTAGAAATTTTCAGTTTACCCATGCGCTTAAAAAGAAAAATATTTGTCTTGGTCCATTTGTTAAACTAATTACAAAGCCGAGCTTTTATTGAGAAAACCTACCGCATTTTCTTTTGATTAAAAAGTTTTGTTTTTATAACCTTTCACGAGCGCGCCAGTTGAATTTCGCGTGAAATGCTTTGTATGAGTGGTCTTAATTTGGTAAACTTTTTAAAATTCATCTCTATATCCTCCCAACATCACACAAACAAATGACGGCGGCACAAAAGTTAAAAGAACAATTCAATATTCCGCTTTTGTTAATGAACTTGTGGCCTAATACGAGTTGATAATACCTGAACAGCTGGCGTTATCTGGGCCGATTATATTTGCATGACTCGCGCTAAGCGTTGTTTTCATATCAGCGAAACACTCACACCATGCTGGCACCAACCACCGTGCACTGGCACTAGATTTACTCTTAAGAAGTGGTAAATTCCTGCTAAGTCAGTTCACAGCTATATTAAAACAGAGTAATAAAACAGTGATCTGAACATATTCTCTGGCCAGGCATTGAAAGCAACGGAAACCATTGTTTTTCGCACCTCTTCACAAACTTGACAGGTTGACATGAGCTTAGTAATCATTCTGGATGGGCATGTAAGGGCAAGAGGCGAGTTATCTCAAAATGCACGCGGGTGCGGAGTGATCTTAAATTTCAACGCTTGAACCATCATTGCTATCTGACACTGTTGAAGAGCTAAAGAACGACGCCTTAATCCAGAGAAAGACATACAGCAACGTGTTCGCACAGGTGAGCTGATTTTCCGTAAAACACACTGGCATAAAGTTTATTTGCTTTTGTTAAACGTGAGAATAGTGATGGGTTATATTTTGAGTAACACTTTGGTGTACGACGGCGTGACAACTGTTCAACAGGAGGGCCGTTTGCTTTGATCTCGTTTTTTGGACGCTTTAAATTGAAAAGAACCACGCGCTAAGTCATTCAGCATTCGGAAATGTTAGTGTATAACGTTTTAGTGGGTTGCCTTCAGACTTTTACTTCTTACACGAGTTTTTTTTTTTTTTAACAGTCGTAAATCACTCCGAGATGCGAGTGACTGGTGAAATTTTGAGCGTCAAGTTGCGAGTTGGTTTTGCTAAGTCTCTTATTGTGTGGTCGTTAAATTCTTTTGAGAAAACGAAACTTTCATCGATAAGCCGGTAAATTTGTCCGTAGTTCAAAATAACCCACGGCTAATGTGGTTTTATTTTGATCAAACTATTGCAGTTAAGAAGTTTCGCCGTCTGGTATTTGTTATCATTGTATCTGAAATAGAAATGTTCCGGAGTTTTTTTTATTTGAGGTTAAACTGGTATTTAAGAGGCCCGCATAACTTTGAATTATGTTGTTATTTGTGGCATATTGGTCATATTAGTGTTAACCGAAGTCTAATTGAAATAAAATTTAATTGAACTCCCGATAAAAACAATTTTGATAGTCAATATTTCATTTTTCTTGTTATCAGAGTTCTTGCCAAACTAAAAAACACAACCTAGACCACACTGGACCACACACAACACAATCGTGTAATCTCGTCTTGCTTTTTAGTTTTTCGAAAGGTCGAAAGCTGGTGAAGAAAACTCAGACTGTGGACTGAGCACTGAGGAGTTACGTAGCATAGCGAACTAGACTCTTGTGAGACAGTGTTACATCTTTTAAAACTGATTGGTACAACCGCTATGATTTGTGACTTGCTTAACCCGTGACAGAAACTTTGAATAATACTGTCGTTGATAAAATGTATTTGCCCAAATGGATCTGCTTCCGATAGTGCATTTTATCGACATATTTTGTTTCATTTTGCGCGGATCAATAGTTGGTAGTTTTGTATCTTTGACCTTTCAAAATTTATAATAAAAAATACGTTCTCTATATTAGAAGTTTATCACTATCAAAATTCAATGTTGACCTTTGAGTTTGATGTTGTGATATAAAAATTCTCGCGTGGGAAAAAACCGCCTGCTTTCTCGATTGTTCAATGAAGAAAGATTAAGACTGAGAGTAACTTTTTGTTAACATTTTTCTTGATTATCCGCGTTTTGAGTTGTTTACTCGTAAATAAAGCTTTTTAGATGTGAAAAATAGTAGCCATTCAAAAAAAAATATGATAAAAACATGAAAAGTTGCAAGGGGCTTTTCGTTGTTGATCATCGAATTTGAATTAAAAATCTCTTTGTCGCAATGTCAGTGTGTGTGTGCGTGTGATAATTTATATCTGGCGGCTGGGTTGTTAGAAACGCTCCATCGATTTTTTTTTACTCGAATTGTGATTAGTGGTTTGTAGAAGTGCTGAAAGTTTTATATTGGCTTTATTTCACTCTGATGTTTCTCTTTTTGAGAAAAGAACTTTGTTTTAAGACGAGGCAATTTATTAAAAACCTTTTGAGTCTTCGATCAAGAATTCGCCTGAGAGTTCCTGTTTTGTAGTCTAAACAATTGGTGGTCTTTCGAGATAGGAGATCTGGTAGACTTTGTTTGCTCAAAGCTTTTTACTATTTTTAAGAATAACATCAACTTTGGTTTCAAAATTCTATGTCAACACCACATGCGTTAATTTGTCATACGCTTTATATTGTTATTGTTTTCATACCAAACAGTGTTGTGAAAGGAAACCAGGGAATTGTGTGTCTGAAATATTTGCTGTGTTTTGGATCTAATGGTCAGCGAAAGAGACCTTTAAAAAAGTAATTCGTGGCTATCCGGAGACCAACATGATCAAGGTGTGATAGTTTGTGTTCTATTTATACTATCATTGTACTCTGCCTCATCAAAATACTGTTGTGTCTTTAGAGTTTACGTGTTTGTAGACTTTCTATGCTTCCTATTCATTTGTTTTTTCAGTGTAGTGTTTTAGGTTTGATCTTTTTTCCACTGCATTCATCTAGTGACTTTTTAAAAACTGAAGTAAACCTCGTTTTCAATTTTTTTTTGTCAATCGACGTGTTATATAGGACAAGCAGCTTTACAAAGTTCACAAAAGGTTTTGAATAAACTCGCGCTGAGAAATCACCGAGTGATTCAAATTTCCGCCTGAGGTTCTTTAAATAACTGATTAAGGCGAAGAGCATCACCCCATGCAGACAGAGATGTGCGCGCGTTTATGCTGTGCATGTGTTTGTAAACCCTGTATTCAGGTTTTAGGTAGTAAGTGCTCACTGTTTCAAATCGTTCCATACATATAATATAATAGGGCCTCAGTTTTGACGAAAGGATATCGCTCGAAACTAGTTTTCATACACATCTTACAGCGACGGACGATTTTTACTCAACCTTGGGTTCTGTTTATAATAATATACTAATATGTTTAACGTACACGCTGATGCAATTAGTAGTTTTTTGAAATCTGTTTATCGAAAGGATAAATATAGTCATATTCGATTCATACTGTTAGAATTACTTGCCTAAAGTGGTCGGATCGTATACCATTGTGTACAAGTGATTAAACAAAATATTTCAATTGAAATTTTGGTAGATCTACCAAAACGCGAGAACTCAGTAGTTGCCTGTTTTGTACCAATCATCTGAAATCTTGATTGAGTTATTTTAGAATGGACGCGCCTCATTCCAATTTTTCTTTTCCTTAATCTGTTCATAAAATGGAGACTGCTGTATCATGGAAGCAAAGATATCAGTCGTCTTGCTTGCCTCGCACGAAACGTCTTTCCCTACTTACTGCCCGACGATATTCAGTGTTTTTGCGGACGGCTTCGAACTTATAAGAAAGCAGTGACGGACTTACAATCCAAAATTATTGAAGCCTCTCTAGATTCTGCTCTCCAAGGTATAAAACAGGTTTGTTTGAACTTTGAATATATTCATCTGCATTTACATCTAGTAACTCTGCGCGCTATGAGTGCAAGCAATGTCGGGAATAATAAATAAACATTAATACAAATCTGATTATGAGAGGATCTGTTACAGAAGTCGTCTGACTTTCTTTCTTTGGAGAAAAATGTGCTAAAAGTTGTAAGAATACAACCTGAATTCGGGAATGAATAGTGCCTTAGTGGCATTTTTATTCTAAAGTGAACCAGGATAAAGCGTAAGTTTGCTAAAGAGTTATCGATGATTTATGCTCTTTTTTCTCCTTTAAACAGTGCATAAATTTTCTGACAGTTTTATGATGGCCCTTTTAGGATATAACATATATTCCTGAAATGACAACAACTTTACTTTTCTTAGTCTACTGGTTACACTCTACTTGACATGCCAAGCATGAAGTCAGACTGCGGTCAGTATGTTAACGATCAAGTCAGTTTTTTCTCTAAAAATGTACATCCATTGAATAAACGCATCTTAGTTTATACTGGGAAACGTATGGAATTTGTGAAGAAAAAATATAATGGCTTTTTAAAGTCTGTAAACATTTTGTGAGTCCTCGAGTGTTTGATGAGTTTTTGGATAACTGGAACGAACTTTCTTACATGAGTCTGAAAAAATATTTTTTATGATACACAACTTGTTGGTCTTGCTATGATATATTCAGCAATAGCTTTTGACGATTTAAGCAGATTGTAATATATGCGTCAGAAGAGAAAGAATATGACAGATAACAGGTGACCCTGTGTGCGAAAAGCGGATAATTGGAACTCAAATTTGCATATTAGTAGAATTTATTGTTTTTAGCATTTTGGGCGAGCACAACTGGTCTCTTCAAAGTTCAAAGGGAAAGACGTCACCTTCACCCATAAAAGATAAATTGCGTCGCGCTTTACATTGTGACGACAAATCGACACAAGATTGAAACTCGCTGGAAATGGTAGGATTTGTTATTTTTTTGTCAGCATTGATTGGGTTGACTTGCTTATTGACTATTGCTTATATTTCTAGCTTTGCTGTAAAACATATTGTATTAAATGTTCATACTTTCAGCAAATTCATTTAATTCAGTGTTTTAGGATGGCACTGACGAAGAAATCGTTTTAGCTTCATCATAAAAACAGAATTGCTCATAAACAAAAGGAAAATAGAAAACGAAAGTAGAGCTAAGCATTTTACAGTGAGAAAATTTTGTCAACTGTCGGTAAATTTGACTTTATAGTTAAGAGGTAATCTTTTTTTATATTTCATAATCATATACATTATCGATTAAAGAAGAAAAAGCTGAAGGAACAAAACAAAATGTGTTAACAGGTCCTGCAGGTTATGTTGAGACAAATTAGAGTACTTGAATTTTCCCGCCTTTTCTTGTTTTGGAACCTATATATTTTGCGCGTTCTATAACAGCAGATTTAACACGAAGCTACGTTGTTTTGATTAAATCGACTTTGATTATTACTATATTTATAGTTGGAAACCACCGTTTGAAGAGAGTTAAATAAGGATACCATTACCAGGTTACGATACACTTCTGTTTTGTTGTGTTTGGATCATTTTAATTTTGAAGATAGTTCGCCGATGAACAGTGGTTAATATCTGCTATTAAAGTGTTTTAAAAAGGGATACACGGAACAAAATACCAGAATAACAAATTTCATTACTCTTTTATACATGAGTAGAACACGAGATCTGCGTACCCGGCCCTACTGCCCTTTCCGCAGGAAAAGGAATGCTTTCCCCGCTTTTGTTGTTATTAGATCTCTCATCTTCAGTAACTCATGTTAGGATAAGTTGGATGCTTGTTATTAAATTGAAAGTTTTTGCGCATCTTTTGAAGAACATCAACCGCATTTCGTTTAAAATGAACGACAAACTAAGCGGCTTATTCTATAACTCGCGTTGCGTGATAATACCAGCTTTGACACTAATTATTGCTCATAATCTACAAAGTAATTGGACAGAAATAATCCTTCATTTTAGGTGTGAAAAAGCATGGCCTAAAGTATTTTATTAGCATAATAGAATTGTGATGCCTAAAGCTATCAGTTTTTAAAATAATTTGCTTTTCTTTTCACTTTGACTCAGCACCAATACATGTTTAAGGCTAAAATTTGTTTCTGCAGATCGAAAATCATTGAAAACTCCAATACGAACTCAATACTTCAAACTAAAGGACACTTGCCAGATTGTAACCACGTGGCCAACTCAAATACAGCTCTGGGGAATAAAGTGCTAGCGCGTGTTGTCCATATTTGGGATTAACGCGGTTACACGCGTTCTTTACTACATGACATGTGCGTTGTTCCCGCCGTTTGTATTTCTCGCACTATTGTCATTGAGCGCAGTATGTCATACAACTGATATAGCAATTGAAATCTCGGTTTTTGTTGATCATGATCCCTTTATAGCGAACAGGAACAAATTTCGTTTGATTAGAACTGAAGCGTGTCGTGGCACACTTAAGGTAATGAAACATATTTTGACTTATGTAGTGGGGTAATTTGTTCCTTAAAGTTATCAAACAGCATTGAACGCGTGCGTGCTGGTCACCGCAGTTGTACATCAAATGTTTGATATATGGAAGACCATTGAATTTGCACTTGAACTTTTATTTGATTACTAATTTTGCGTCAGTTTAGCAAAAGGATTACTTGCAATAACAAAATGCAAATTCAGCAATAATTCCTCACTAGTTTGATTGGCTGGTAAGAAGTCCTGAATGAGCTTAGTGTTTTCACATGGCACATTTCATTTTCTGCTCTATAATTGCCACTGGAGACCACGTTTTTGCTAAGTAATTAGTTTCCACTTGACTGATTTACTTTTATAGAGTTTAATCTAGTTTCGATACACGCTGAGATCGGCTAAGCGGCGTTCCAAAGTATCTTTGAAACCGATGGAACTGCTGAAAACTCCGATTTATCGAGTTCGTGACAACTTTTGATTTTGATAAGTGACTGATAACTGAATATAATCACCATTCACTTGTGTAAACAATAACATTAACAACAAACGTTTTAAAGCCATGTGCATTGTTCCATTTCACTGCCAAAACGCGGATGTACCTAGTTTCAGTTTCCCCCATGACTTACAATAGAAATCCAATACTAATATAAGATTTACTGTAACCTACCTGACCATATATAACATTAGTTCTATTTCAGACTGTTATATTTTGTCTATGACTGGTAAAAATGAGACGTTACACATATTGCTTTATTGGCCTTGCTCAGTATTGGCATAACTGCCATAAGTCTTGCTAACTCTCTCCGATTATTGGTCGGTAATTATTATTGCTTGCCGTTTCCTATATTGCAGGAAAAAACAAGCCGCCTTACATTCTGTTGTGATGTCGATCGACAAGGAACCTTGCGAGGACAATGTTAAACCAAAAATATGCAGCGAATCGAGAAACACTGAGATACTCGTTGGAAATAAAGACTCTGATATGACAGTCGCTGAGGACGAAGACGAAATTTCCTTAAAATCTTCAAAATTATCTTCGACGAATCTATTAGATGAAGAGAATGTCGTGGAGAACCAAAATAACAAAACCGTCTGTGACCACGACGACAGAAACGAAACACTAACTTCACAATCTGATCAACATATGGAACTTCATCCAGTAACGGAAAAGAAAGTTGAAACGTGTCAAATGACAAGGCAGTGCGTATCTGTAAATGATAGTTTACAAAAGAAAAACTCTAAAAATGAAAATAAAACATTTATTTCATCGCCCTCAACGGTTGCCGTAAACATTGACGAGGCGTGTGTACGAACTGAAAGCGGCGACAGCTTTACAAATCATTGTGAACAGACACAACTTGGTACCGGTGAGAGTTCGTCCACTTCTCTTGATTATTCTGCCACTACTACGGCCGTGAACCAAAGCGGACGGGAATGTATAGTAAACATAGATGAAAATTCAGAAGATTTGGAAAACGAAGTTTTTGAAGAGAACAGTGACAATGTTGAAAGCGTTTGTCGGATTTGCCATTGTGGCGAGGACGTTGAAGCTCTTATCAGTCCTTGTTTATGCATTGGATCAATGAGGTTTGTTCATCATGTATGCCTCATGAACTGGCTTCAAAGGTCTGTGAAGGCAAGGTGCGAAATATGTCTTCACAGTTTTGCTGTGAGGAGAAAAACAAAAGCGTTTAAAAAGGTGAGATTTTAGTTAGGATTGTTTACACTACAAAAGGACCAGTATTTCGTATCGTTTCCCACGCTTTTATTGGCTTCGGTCCAAGTTAAACCAAAAATAAACGTTTGAAGTAATTGAGAAAAGTTTGAAGATAAAGATATCAAGATAATTGTAATTCAATATCTATCCAAATTATATAACACACATATACGGCATTGTTATTCTTAAAACACCAGAAACTAAAACTGTGTTTCTCTGTATTCCTTTCTGTAACTTTCAGATTTTTCGTTATTTTTTGACCGTTGTGAATGGTGTGACTTCTTTTACATCGTAGCAATATAGTCGAGTACCGTGGTTAAAAAGAGATGAGGGCTCCCCGGCCCCACATATTACCTCGTCTCTTTACGTTCAAAAGCAATCCACGAGCTAGAGAAGAGTCGCTGAGAAAGCTAGTTTTATGATTCTCACGGAAATAGTGTCCTACCTGATATTGAGGTATATGAATTTTTAACGAAGGGATTCCGGTTCGTTAGTGAGTAATCTTAATAATTTTACTCAGGTCTTATAAACTGTCTTATCCAAATTCTGTAATTGTTTCTTATCAAAAAACAAAACGGATCGATGTCCGTGTAACTGTAAATCTGCTGATTTCCCCATTTTTATCCAGTCTCGTTAATTATTTTCCCATAGTCATAAATAAACTTGATATTGTAATTGCTTAGAAAATACTTCCAGTTCTTAACATCTGAACCTTTTTAAAGTGGTCGTCGTTTCTGTAGCTGGAAAAACCCTCTTACAAACCAGAAGTGATCGATATTTTCTTGTGAGACGTTTTGGACACGTACGCTTCATACGGTGTTGCATTGATAGGTTCATTTCTGACATCATCATGATGGCCATAGGGAAACCTGTGTCCAAATGCGTACGAGTTATATTTTCCAACCCTGTTTATGTCGTTTAGCTTAAGCACGTTTCTATTTTGTTTTATTTATTTTATTAGCTTTTCTATGCGACATTTTGTCACTTCCTCCGTTGCTAAATTAGTAATTATTAGTAGTGGAACTCTCGCTTATATTGCTTCTTGAAATGTTCCACGTACAATAGACCTTAGTTGATGTCCTCACTGTTTTAACAATACAGCCTCTTATGTTGTAATAAGGTTAATTTGGAAATAAGGTTCTTTACGTGTGATTCAAATGCAGTAGTGAAAAACACCAAAGAGTGGTCAGCTTAACAAAGAACTTTATTTCCCAAAAGGACCGTATTGTTAAAACATTACGGAGACCATCAAATAACGTTTATTAAACAAATACTCTTCTAAAACAATAACCTCTGGCTCTGAGCATGAAATTTTTTTTGCAAAGTAAAAAATGATTCCCTGAAAGCCGAGCGCTTCCTTCTACAAATCATCATCATACTTTCCCACAATTTGAGTTTGTTACAAGCTTATTTAGGTACTGGGAATATTAATCCACTTCATGGATTGACGCAGTTCCCGTAAAAGGTCTCTGTTATTGGGTCAAATATTTATAATATATGCCATCACTGAAATTGAAAAACAGGAACACGGCCAATCCAGTAAATTTTTATTTACGGAAGACGTGAATTCTTTGCAAGTCTTCCGGACTATTTTTAGTTTGTTCTGTGGAAAGACATATTTCAAAGCAGATTAGCTAATATTTTTGGAAGAGATATGAAAAGCTAAAGCTAGGGTGTGGGCTTGAATTAGGTCATTGTTTAAATTTAGAAGAAGAAATTACAAAGCCAGCACTTTATTGTGCCCTTTGAAACTCATCATTCGGTTTGAATTCATTTATAAAAACTTAGAAAATAGATGAAATTAGAAAGATCACAGCTATTCCAAAACAGCAAGTGCTAATCGGATTAGGTATCTACAGTCAAATGGAACTGTCTTTTCTATTAAATTTTTGGTAAAATTTTACAAGTATAATTCTACATCGTAAACCAAATAAAAACAGCAAACATACTAAAACAAAAGGAATATTTCAACATTTAAAATTTATAAAAATAAAACAAGAACCATGGGATTTAAAAGAGCAAACTGAAAGATTAAAGTAATATGTTGTCATATTTCTCAAATATTTTTCGAATCAGCCTTTAAATATGACCATTGGATATCACGGCGGCTTGGTTGGAGCAGTCGAAGATCTCTGCCATCTAACCACAAGGTCCCAGGTTCATTCCCCTGTTCAGCCGAGTGTTGAACATTTGTTTGGCCTTCTTTTCCGCCATTGTTGACTCAGCTTTCTATTCTCCCGAGGCCGGTAAAATGATTCTCATCCGCTTCACACTACAGAAACCGGAGACGAGCACCGGCTCCAATGGGCCTCGTAAAACGATTTAGCTTAGCTCTTTTGTTGGAGTCATTCGTCTCCTTTTAGGATCTTCCTCAACGGATTTTAAATTTGCCGTGCTTTATTCTTACCTCAAGTAATCACGTATTTGTCTCAATATAAGTAAGTTTTAACATTTGCTTTTTTAAATTTTGTTCAAGTGGCGTTTACCCGATGGAAAACCGATTCCAATCATATGGATGATAACGTTTGTGTGTGCACTAACTCTCAACGTGGCGTCTATTACGAAAGATGCATCGCAGCGTTGCGCGTCTAACGCCTGTATCGTCTTCTATGTGTTGGGCGCAATCGGAGCTCTCCTCGGAATGGCGTTCTTTTATCATTGGTTTAAGAAAAGCCTCAAGTACATTCAAAAATGGCTTGCTTTAAATGAGGAATGGACATTAGTTGGGCCAAAAGATTTATCCAAAATGGGTTACACTAATCCCGTTGTTGTATCGAGAAAGTCAGTGTCCGAAACTCCTGCGGATGACTCTGAAGCTGGAATAGTATAAAGTGTTGCCGGCTTCTGTCTCAGATGTGTGCTGAAGGCTTTCTCTACATTTCAAAAAGAAGAACTGAGACGATGAGCCACTTCTCTTTAATCAACTGTACAAGTTTAAATATTTTACCTTATTTATTGAAGAATACTATCATCATTGTATATAAAATTACGAAAGCGAAAAAGGTTTTAATATTTGGTGTTTTTTGTTGGTGTTTCTCAATTTGATTTTCCCGCCTATTCACATCTTTAAAGAGAGGCAAACTTTTTAACTTATTCCACCAAAACGTCTCAATAGCAATGAATGTATTAAAACGTTTAGCGAAATGACGACACGTGCACTCATCCTCTTTAAACATGTAAAGATTAGAGAGTGTCGTCACTTCGGCTAAAATTTTTAATTTATAATGACTCTTATAACTAAATTACGAGTGCCGGATGTTCTCCAATGAAAGACAGTAGAAAATTCTTTTTCTATAAAATAATCTTGATTTAGTTTTTAAAATCTCTGTTTAACAAAAAAGTCCAAACGCCCTAACACTGTGGACCGCGGCAATATGGAGGGATGCAAGTTGATGCTACCTAGACTGGCTTCTGGAACGCAACTTGTGAAACTGAAGACCCGTTTACACTTTAAATTGAATGGAACGCGGATCGGATAAAAACATGTACCGGTCCCTTAAAATATGACCGTTCATCAGTATGATTGCACAAGAAAAAGTTAGAAACGAATCGGGTAAAGTTGCGATCGTAATCAACATGGTCTGAAACGGGTGCGGTACTGTTTATACTCTTCTATTTTGAGGGTTCGGAACTGCTGACCCAGTAAAAATAAAAAAGTTCGGTACGAAATGGAGTTTCGAGCGTTTATACAGCACAACGAGAGAAAAAAAGAAGGGGTAAGGAACCAAATTTGTCCGATCCGATCCTCTCCCACTGAAGGGACTGCGTACGTACAATTGCAGTCCTCTTTTGGAACAGATCGGATATGAATGGTACGAATAAAACTTCGCTTAAATGAGTTGATTCATCCGATCCGTTCCACTATTTTTGCGATCCATTCTACTCTTTCCCTGTAGTGTAAACGGGCCTTGAGATGCAATGAACAGGGTTCGTACGCTTCCTGGATTTTTTCTCTTGAAAAGTCCTTGAAAATCCTGGAATTTTGAGGCAGTTCCTGCACAATATCGCAAATGCCTCGTGAGTGAGTGCTTTTTAATGAGACAGAGCGAAATTCACTTCTTTTTTTGTCTCTAAACTTGGTCTTCGTAAACTTGGTTCAATTTCTGTTTGTCGCTCTGACCTGTGGATAGTAGTATTCTTGGAAAATACCTTAGAAAAGTTCATGGAAAGCCCTGGAATTTTGACTTCCTGTACTTGTATAAACCCTGTTTGAGACGTTAGTTACTGTTCAGCTTTGTGCCGAACTTTTACGGCTGCGATACTAAATTGCTTGGTTGTGTTTAATTTATATTGTTACAAATGAAGTTATAAATTTGAAGTTGACGTTTTAGGAAGAAAACTTTATATTAAAGTTTTATATTAAAACTTTATATTAAAGTTTTAGATCATGGTATAAATTTACGATTATTTATACAAAAAGAAATTTAAAAACTGCTTCTCACAGAGTTGAGAGAGATGTTAAAGTTTAATATAAAGCTTTAAGATGTTACAAAATTAGCTGCTGATTCATTAAATATTCTAATGTTGATAACAGAGTTGCAGCAGTTGCGCAGTCGGTGTTGATTGTAGTTTTAGAAACAATATGATATGCCAAATCCATGTCATAGGGGCGGGGAATCTTGTTAGTTTCTTTAC
>JAOCPT020001849.1:0-14500 GCA_026546935.2 Palythoa grandiflora | reverse complement strand
GAAGTAGATTTAAAAAGTGGAATATGTAAAAGCTGCGAGCCACGTGTTTTCCTACCGGATATTTTCTCCCTTTTAACGAACTGGGCAGACAGATAGTCGGGAGCACGGCCAGTCATACACTTAAAAGATAATGTTGCATCACGGTAATAGAGCTGGCTTTTTACTGGTAGCCAACACAGTTCCTTTAATACAGGAGTAATGTGATCGAATTTTCGTTTGTTGCTAACTATACGTGCTGCAAAATTTTGAACGCGCTGGAGCTTGCAAACATTACGGTAAGAAGTATTAGACCAAACTGAAGAACAGTAAAATAACTTGCTAAAAACAAGGGCGTTGTATTATGACACCACTGTTGTAATCAATCACAACAACATTAAGTACTTGCTGTATAGTTTCCCTGCAAAGTGGGCGGTGTACGTTGCGCGGGCTGAGGCCAGCTTTCCTTATACCGGCCGGCATGTGCTTTCATGTCTTGGTGTCTGTGGATTGACTTAATTTCTTGTAGATTTGCCAATTTTTTTGTTATACTTTAATTTTCCTTGCTTCTTTGAGCTTGCTACTTTAGCTTTCACATTTTTCTTTGAAGTTTTTAAAAATCTGCCGTTATTTTTCTGGGGGTGCGTGCTAATCCTCTACTGATTCTCTTTCTGCCGATTTATTCTTAGACTTTCTCAATAAGAAGCGTTTTAACTGGATGCATGGGAGTTTTTTCAAAAGCTCAAACCGTAGTGATGACTTAAAAAATCACTGGCCGAGAGAACTTAGAATGGAAACTCTCATTTAGATTAACTCTAGTCAGCGGTTTGCTAAAAGCCTACGAAGGTGGATTAATGGTACCTTCTCCACTGTTATGGTTGGCATGGCGGACAGTTTAAAGGAGTTTACAGTGTCAGAAGACACAACGTTCGGAAGAAGAAAATTCCAGAGTCTAATACGGTTCTTGTAAAAAAAGAATACGTAAAACTCTGAATATCCAACTGTCAGAAGGAGAGAAGTGGCCTTGTGCAATAAATATTTCAATAAAATCACATATTTTGGAAAATTGTGCATTAGTATTTAACTGGGAATGATTGCAGCAGACATTAATTTTAATACGATAAAAACGACGCTTTAACCGAGTTGTTCGTGCATAGAGGACAGAAAATAATAGAAGTGTCATATAAAATAACTCTCAAGCAACAAAATAGAAATGGGTGAAGCGTGAAGCCAAAAAGCTGGTGCCATCCAATTTGCCACATCCAATCCCGACAAAGCTATATATTAACAGACTTACTGCTCTTAGAAAACTAAAAAATAGTTTGACTTAAATAAACTGAATGTCAGTTACTAGTAGTAGTACAAATTAATTGATGAATGGCGATGTTCACGTAGTCATCTTTTGGTTTTCGACGGGTGAATTAACAAGAATCGCAATTTTTAACTGCATTGTTTCGACTCACATTAATAAGAATTAGTCAACAATATAGGTGTATTTTTGCAATAACTCCTCATGGGTCAAAATGGATTTCACAAATGTTATAAAGAACAAACCAAAATAGCAAAAGTCTATTGGTAAAATGGCTTCAAGGCAAATCAGCGATTTCGATGGCGTGAACCCCTACAGTGGTTCGCATAGCGGAAAAAGATTTCATTACAAAGTATAACATATGAAGTCTGTGGTTCGCCTATTTTCCAGCTGGTTCGAACATTTATTTCTTCGTGGTGGCAAAGTTTAGACTGCGTTTTTTAAGGTAAACTTGAAACAGTAGTAGCCTTTAACGCCGAATCAATTGAGTTTTCATGCAGTTTAAGTCAGCTTGAGCGCGTTTTGATGTATTTATAGCGTTCCGCCAGGATCTGTTTCACATTTTGAGAGAGCATAACGTTAAACATTTAGCACCACGCTTATATTTGTATGATATGATATAGTACATCTTTTAATACAAGATGAGAAATTAACAATAGTTTGGTTTTAAAAAACTATCGAACAAACACATACACAAGGTGCTGAGTTCAGTGGTGTTTTTGTGCTTTTGTTTCTTAAAACTTTTATATAAAAGTTACGTTTGATTTTTAAGTTACGTTATTGCTTTTACTGTTGAACAATAAGCTTATAATTCTGAATTAAATGGCAATAGTCTATTGGTTATTAAGTAATATATTTTTAGAAATAAATACTCGTATATGTATATTGCTTTTGTTATTGTCATTATTACTATTGAAATGTCAAAGTTAAAATTGAATCGCCATACGAGGCTTGATCAAAGGAAACTGTGTTTGTTCTCTCCCTTTGAACCTGTCAAGAGGTACTCTTTCTCAGATAGCCGATGGTTTGGTAGATGATTGACGAGCCAGCCTCAAAATTCATAGGATCGTTTACTCTACAACCCGAGTCAAATAACTAAATTGGACACACATAAACACTGCATGATCACAATTCAAAAGATTTTTGGCAGCAAAGAAAAAATTAACACATTAAGTTTTAGCTAGAATATAAATGGTATGCGAAAAGAAACGGTTCGTTCAAAAAACTTTAATTTAATTATTATAAAAACATTTTACCGAGAAATTTTATTTGTTGTCTGTTTGGCATGGCTTGGTTCGTATAAAATGAGAAAATTGTACCTTCCGAAAAAATTATGTAATATATTTTAAAAGCATTACCGATGTTGTTAAAAGTTCTGGAATTATGATAAAGCTGACAGATAATCTTTAACAGTTAAACTTAAACTATTCCCATGGCTATACAGAAGGAATCTCTAATCGATCCCTATTTAATCAAAGTTTCGAAGTTCTTTGCAATGAATTTGACTGAAGAGCGTGAGTAACTTTACTGGTACGTGGCATCGGGTTTTCAGAAATGAGATGTACTTAGTGCTTGTACATTGCGGTCAATTCGTACTTTTTTACTTGAAGACAGCAATCGCAATATAGCTTTAAACAATTAAAACAAAAATGTTGACCTTTTGCTTAATTCGCATTAGTTTAATTGGTTACAAATGTGAACTGTTGCGAGCTAAATTTCAAAAATCGTATTGTCAATAACTACAACTGAGAGTCTTTTACAAAGAGCATGTCAATTTATCGGTGGGAGACATAGCTGTGATCATCAGACCCGAGAATTTATGATATAACGATAAAATCGCATTCGCTTAACAAGTGCTCAAAAGATGAAAGAATTAAGCAAACAAAAGCTTAAAAACACCTTGTTATATTTCGTGTATAAATATGTTTAAATGAAGGAAAACAAATTCAGACAAATTTGTTTATAAATATTTTGTAAATGATGGAAAACCAATTCAGTTAGCTCAGAAAGGAGAAAGGAGAAAAGTTACTTTATTATTCTTGGGCCAAAAAACCTTAATTAAGTTCTCCGCATGGTTCTGTTTCATCTTTTGAGTTCAACTGGGCAAAACAGCTGCAAGTTTAGAACTTTTAAGCTACAGGGGAGTTTAACAACTTGGAATTTCCGCAAACTTCATTGATCTACTTTAGTTACTGTTTTTCTCAAAACAGCATCTTTAAACTGTCAAAACGATTATTTACATTAGTGATACCTTAAAGTTTTTGATCGGTTAACGAGCATTTAAGCAATGTTAGAAATTATAATAGCAACACCAGATCGCACACAAAACTACAAAACCTTCTTGATATACTTTTAATGTTAAACATTAAATACCAATCCGTGAAGATTTAATAACCTATAGAAATACCTTAGGTTTTTGTTTAGCTGGAAAAACCTTTATACTCCTAAAAAATAAAGATTGTGTTTTTTGTAAACAGGTTTTTTGAAAAATAAGCCTCCTGTTTAACAGATGAGAAAATGCGCGCGGTTTTATGAACTCAATACCCCTTTTTATCGCCACAATAGCCATCGAACTCGCTTATGTCTCAGTCTGTCCGAACAATGGAAACGCCGCATAAAAAATGTTTCTTTATTATAGCTCCAGGGTAAAAAAGAGTCATGTATGTTTCTTTCACTTGGGTTATCTCGCGTATTTTTGAGTTCACTTGACAGTAATAATTTATGACTCGGATCCTAAACAACTGTCTTCGTAATTACCTCTTTTGACCTACGCTCCTTTTCTTTGTCGACTCTCATGGACACTTTTTTCAAGCTCGTAAATTCTTTCCAAGCAAGGTTTTAGAAGAAAAATATATGTGCAAATATCGAGCATTTTTTTCTCAGCAAGTACTTGCACAGATCACTGCATGGTGTGAAAACGTTTTGGGAACAATGTGCTTTTAATTAGAGTCTATGCTCCATATGCCAGACTTATAAAGATGGTTTTATATCAAGAACTATCCGAGAGACCACACGAAACGTTCGCTTTTTGAGGAAAGGCTCGACTCAAGACGTTGAGACTAAATACAAACAGGGACTCAGCTAAATACAAAGTACTGTAATGAAGACGTCATTTTGATAGACGCCCACTTACGTTTCAACCAACAGGAAGGAGAAAAATATTTTTTAACCTTGATAAAAGACCTATCCTTTACGACACAGTTGTGTTCGTGTCGCTAAAGCCATTCACCAAGCATAACTGAGGTAACTGATTTACCAAACTTCCATCAATATTTTTGGTATAGTTTAGTTTGTATATCTGAAGTGTGTTCGCTTGACGAAACATTTATGTAATCGTAAATTTAGAAGAAAATTACATTCTGTCAACATGTTAAATTGTGTGTCGCCTTAAACGTTAACTGTTAACAACTATGTCGCCTTTTGATATAGTGGTGAGCAGATTATTAGAAAGCTTAAAGAATAAAAATATCCTTCAAATTTTCAGATTTATACACCTTATTCGATGACGCAATTTTTATCCTTACTGCATAAAGAAACAGCAAGCGAGATTGTGTCTTGTAAAAACTAAACTGCATACAATACAACTGTTTCAGCAAAGATAGCGTTTAGTTTCTTCATCAAAAACCTAAAGGATGAAAATTGTTAATATTTTTGGAGTTATTGTAGTTTTATGAGTTTACCACTTATACAATTACTAAAATAATTTGATACATTTTGTTTTCAAAAACCCATTTCTCGGTTATTATAAAAACTTAGTAGTAACGTACTGTAATTGTATTTCTTCTTCTGTTTTCTTATAAGTCCATAAGAACTTTATGTTATAAGTAGTTCTGTTCAACAACACAAAGCAATAATATACGTAATGCAAAGAATATCAAAACTTTAAAATCTTTTGTTTCTTCCGCAGTCTTTATCAAGTTATGGAGAGCAATAACCCCACAAAGAGTTTCAGTATAGAATCACTTTTAGGAGTCCTTCATAAAGAAGACGAAGACAAACGCAGTAGTTTGCCAACTAGAGCACATTCAGTGGAAGAGGAACCAGCAGCGGTTTCTGAGAGAAACAGTAATATACAGAGACGCCATGTTACAGGTAAACGTGTATGATTGAATTTTAATAACAGATTAAGATGTCTTAAGATTAGGATGTCACTGACTTGTCATTTAGTGAGGCCAGAAAGATCATGAATGAATTCAGCTATTATCTGACAAGCAGCTGCTTCCATTGACCATCCATCCATCTAACGCTCCCTCCACCAATCTATCTATATCATTCTATCGTCTGCCCGTCTTTCCTTTCCTCCCTACCTTTCCCCTTCCTTCCTTCCTTCCTATACCTACCTACCTACCTACCCACCTACATTCCTTCCTTCCTACTTACCTACTTACCTGTACCTACTTAAACACCTACCTACCTTGAAGGCTTCCTTCCTATCTTTTTTCTTCTTTCCTTCCTACCAACGTACATTACATCCTTCCTACCTACATCCTTCCCACCTACATTTTTTTCTTCCTACTTACTTACCTACCTACCTCAATACCTATCTATATGTACCCTCAATTCCTTTCTCCCTTCCATTCTTCCTTTCTTTCTTTCTTCTTACCTTTCTTGATTGGTTGGTTGTTTCCTTCTTTTCTTCGTTTTTTCCTCTATCCATTCATTTGTCCACTCGTCTATCCTTTTCATCTATTGATCGTTTTTTTCTAATGTCTAAGATCCACTCTTGATTCACTTATAGATTATGAAATCAGCTCTAGGACATTTCAAACTGCCGTCTTTAGAATATTTAAAGAAAGTCTATAAAAATTAGTTGTAACTAAGCTAGACTAACTTTCTCTGAGATTTATCTTCACTAGTTATTACCAGTTGCCACATTATCAACTTGGGTTAAACTATTGTGTTTTAATTCTCATAAATCAAGGTACATGTATGTTTGCATAAGTATTAAAATCGTCGTCTCCAAATGAGTCTTTAAAATTTACTTTTTCATTTTTCATTTTTAGAGACATTTATCAGCTTTTCAGAAAAGCGGGTTCATTACCATGTTGATAGTTTGTAATCCCTTTGGTCCTTTCTTTCGAAATCTTCGAGCTTTCTTAAAACCGGTGTTGTGAAATTGGCCATCAACATTTCGTGCAATCCTTCCGGTCACTCTTCACCCATCATCAACATAACCTTTAACGTAAGTTTGTGATCTCTATGATTTTTTAAGCGCCCTTCTTTAAAATATTTCATCACCACAGAGAATTGATTTCTTTTTTCAAACAACATATATACACTCAAACTAATTTTCGGTTCGTGACACCTTTAATGATATTTTATATTAAACCTAGAAACGTATTATCTTGATGAAAATGACGAAATATTTTGCTTGTTTTTGCTTCTTTCTTATTGCACCAAAAACAAGATAATCGTGAGCGGTACACAAACACAATATAGTCGGGATAAAAACTCTAAAGCTGGCAAGTTTATGATTTGTCGTCTTATACTTTGTATATTTTGGCATACAGTCTTAGGATAAGTTAATATTTTTCCATATACAACAGATAGCATGTTGTCCTGTTAGCTAGAACAAAACTTTGTAATTTTGGGTCTTCCTTTGTAAGGGTCGATGAATGATTTATGACCGCACCCTTAAGCTACTCTGCGTTTGCTTATCAGCAAATTTCCGAAATAATGGAGAAAACAGACAACTGAATTTTCCAACAGGAAAGATATTTTTCGACTTCGATAAATTTTTAAAATTAATTAGGGAGAACATAATTCTAATAGTTGAAGATAAACATTTTATTACAAATAAGCTCTTCAGATATGTTCCAACAATCTTTCTAAACGTCCAACGAAAATCTCTTGAAGCTAAATTAGCTTTCATTGTAGTGATTATTTCAATGATGGTGTGGGTTTTTTGGAAGATGACAATGTTTCTTTACTTTCTGAAGTACATCGTTAGAATTACAAGCACTCGTTGCACTTTCAAGAACATGATTATTCATTCTTTTTCCTACCGATACCCTACAAAATTAGTAGTTTTTAAATCACAAGTTTACGAGTTATCAGAATGATTGACTATAAAGGATAGGTATCATACATAAATTGTATTTTTAAAATGGTGTGTTTTGACTATAATTTACGATTAGGTATCTCGTGTCAGAAACTTTTTATATATAAAAGTTTTTTTACATCTTGCCTTTTTACAAGCATGCAATCTTTACATTCTCGGAGTCTTCACATTTAACCTATCAAACACTTTTCTTTGTACGTGTTATTTTTGACAAGAAGTTAAACCATTGTTCGAGCTTTCATTTGTCACCACCAAATAATTCGTTGATTTTAAAAAGTCTTCTGAGGCTTTTAAAAACACTTAACATCTTTTTAAATCAAAGATCCATATCAAAGTAATGAATGATCTAAACTTGGCCTCTTTAGAATTTACAAGATATATATAGGTTTTGTTATCATTGAGTGTAAAGTATTATTATTATTATTTTCAGAAACCCATGTTAAGTTTGATGACGGACCAAAGAGAGATAAACTAAACGTTTCTAGGAAATTGTCCAAAACCCGGCGTCGTCGCACCGCTTTTACGAGCTTTCAACTCAAGTGTCTGGAAGAAAAATTTATTATGAACAAATATCTTACAATCGCAGAGAGAGACGTTTTGGCAAAATCTTTGCAGTTGAGCAATAAACAAGTGAAAACGTGGTTCCAGAACAGGAGAACCAAATGGAAACGAGAAAACGTGGGCGAGGCCTTGCAACAACTAACGTATGAGTTCCAACGAAACAACCTTGTTCAGTACAGGCCATCATGGTTTCCCAGTGTTTCTGCACCTCCTCCACCGCTCACGCCATGCCAGTGCCCCATGTTCAGAATGACCAACCTGTGTTCATGTAATCCGCTACCGCCATATTTACCACCCAACACTCATTGCTGAAATGGATATTAGAGTTACAAGCTCGCCCAATGCAGTATAAATTAACAAATGCTGTAATTAGAATTGAGTTAATTAACTCCAGATAGCCACGTTACAGTAGCACTGTTTGCCGTTTCACATCTGTTGCAAATGTTATGTCTGTATGCTCATAAATATGTTTTTCAAAAGTTTTACAAACACAACTTGTGACGCCTCTACTAATTTAGAGGCCTATAAATTCTAAAGCTTAATAACAATTTGTTATTCACAAATAGAAAAAAGATATAGTTTTACCTTGGAAAATCACTATAATCCTATAAGAATTAAAAAACCTTATAATATTAGAAAACACAACCATGTGTTATATATCCATGTGTTATATACAAAACTGCAAATACCCAATTAACTGTATATCGTATGATAGTATATAAATGGAAAATTTAAATTCAAAAGTATATTGAGAAATCTAATAATAATTTTATGACATTATACACAAAAGACAAAGATTCTGTAATCTTTGACAACTGAAGAGTTACTGGAAATACTTTAGCGATCCAAGATTTGCTGAGACGAGACAATGAAGTTAATTGTCAGTTGAAGGTCAAGTGTTTTACGTTTAGAGTTGTAGATAGCGTAAGCGCGATAGGAAATATGATGACCTTTTCACGGGGTACTGTGAAAGACTCCTGCAGGACAATGCTTAATCGATAGATTGCTGTACAATAAAACGAAACAGTCACTTACCGCACAACATGCCAATAAGATCACATGTTTGACATTGTACAGCAGCACCCACGCCAGAGTGGATAATCGTGTTAGAGTTTTAAATTAAAAGAGAATGATTTTGTTTGGTTAGATAAATGTTGATATTCAAAAACAGTTCGGAGAAGGAAATGGCTATGTAGTTAGAGGGGACTTTGAAGGCCTTTCGCAGTTTTTGAAACAGTTTACTACACGAATTCATTTGCCCATCACTTAAAATTATAAGACCCTCCGTGAAACGTAATCATGGATGGGCTTTGATTCCAAATTCTCATGACTGGGTTCCTAATTTTCAAACTGGATAAACAGATTTTGGATTCCAAGAATGGATTTTGAATTCTCAAACTGGAGAAATGGATTCTGCATCCATTTGGTTGAATCCCAGAAAATAGATTCCCAATACCTTAAATGGGTTTTGTTTCCCGAAGCTCTGGATTCTGGACTGGAATCCTACGATTCCAGATGCCCTTCACTGGATTCTGAATCTCCTTTAAAGGGTTCCATATCCCTTTGACTGGATCTCAGATACCCTTGACTAGATTCCAAATCCCCTTGACCGTATTTCAGATACCCTTGACTGGATTCGGGATTCCCTTTGTTTTTATTCCAGATTCTCTTGACTGGATTATAGATCCCTTTGACTGGATTCCAGATCCTTTAACTGGATTCCGAATTCATTTGACCGAATTCCAGGTTCCTTTTACCGGATTCGAGATCCCCTTGATTGGATTGATTCTATAGATTTTCTTGAATGGATTCCAGATTCCTTTGACCGGATTCCAGATCCCACTAACTGGATTCCAAATTTCCTTGACTGGATTCAAGATTCTCTTGACCAGATTCCAGATATCTTTGACTGGATTCCGGATCCTTTTGACCGAATTCCAGATTCCTTTGACCGAATTCCAGATTACCTTGACTGGATTCCAAATTCCCTTAATTGGACTCCAGATTCCCTTGAATGGATTCCAGATCCTCTTGACTGAATTCCAGGTCCCTTTGAGTGGGTTCTTGATTTTCTGGACTGGATTTAAGATCTCCTTAACCAGATTCTAGATATTTTTGACCGGATTCCAGTTCCCCTTGACTGTGTTCTAAACCCCCTTCATTCAGATCCTCTTCAGTGAATTCCAGATCCCCGAGCCCTTGGCTGGATTCAAGATCCCCCTGACTGCATTCCAGATCCACTTGACTGGATTCCAGAACCTCTTGGCTGGATTCCAGATCCCCTTGGCTGGATTCTAGATCCCTTTAACTGGATTCCAGATCCCCTTGACTGGATTCCATTTAACTAATTCGACCAGATTTCCTTGACTGGATTCAAGAAACCCTTTACCAGATTCCAGATATCTTTGACTGAATTCCAGACCCCCTTCACTGGATTTTAGATTTCCTTGACTGTATTCAAGATCCCCTTGACTGGTTTCCGGATTCCTTTGACTTGATTCCTGATTTTCTTGACTGGATTCCAGTTCCCCTTTATTGGATTCAAGATCACCTTGACTGGATTCCAGATCCCCTTGACTGCCATTCCGGATCCCCTTAATTGGATTCGATATCATGCAGTTTCTTACAGAAAGCTTTACAAACAATGGTAGGAGTAGTTAGTTTTTGAAAGCAACGAATAATTGCTCAAAGTCGCAGCATTAAGCGAATTCAACTATAGCTTGGAGCCATTTAAAGATATTTTGAGTATACCAAAATACTTGTTGGCGTGTGTATTAGGGAGCTGGAGTTTTATCCTCAAGAAGAATTTCCTTGTGATTGAGAAAGTAATTCCATAGCCAATATAACTATAGGTAACTGTAACTTTTAACTTAGGTTTAATTTTTTGTGTGGCAGAAGATAATACCACCAGTATTTCCATGTTAAGAATCGCGAAAACAGACTACAAATAATATTTGTTTTCGTAAGAACTAGCCGTTCGATTCAAACTACGTAGCAAAACATCTTCTGGTGGCATGTATGGTTTTCTTTGAGATTTTTGTATTTTTAGTGAAGAACGGACGTTCTTTCAAAGCTGATAAACGTAAACTTAAACGATTTTTGCCTGGTTTATGATACAACTTCAAGCTTATGAAAAGGTAAGCTGAACATAGTACAAAGTGTATAGTGTTAGACAAACTTCCACAAATTGTGGCTTGCAGTCGGATAACTTTTGGAGGCAAAAAGTTGCTTCTCTACAGTCTTGTTGTTGAAAGATGTTACAGCAGTAATGCACGAATAGACTATCAGAAAATTTAATTTGTAACTTTAGGAAGTGAGTGTATAGTAAATAATCTACTTCGACGAAACTCATTCTTAGATTAAAGATCGGTAAATTATACTGTACATGTAGATCAAAACGGCAATTTTCAGTGAGCGCCTTCAAGAACAATCGCCAGACATAAGCAAGGAAAAGCTTTTGTAACTATTTTAGCTCTGTAGGTTGATATGTGTATTAATGATCTTTTTCTTTACACAGAATACTTAAAATATATTCTTTCTAGGTTGCCAATACTTAGTCGTTTTGTTCAGAGCCAAACTAAAACCGAACAAAAAACTTCTTTATTGAAAGGAGCTACGTATTCATTAATTATTCAACTCAGCGGCTATCAAAAGCGAGGACTCCAGGACAAGCAGAAATCATAATTCCGGAGACCGAGATTTCTTATCATTTTAATAGAAACCTACTTATAATCAAGTAAATCCCGTAATCACCTGATAAATTTTTCAGAAATCAATAGAAAATGAGATTTGGCGTTTTGAACCGTTACACCGTTTTTTGCCACCAATAGGTTATCATAATATTAGTATAAACCAAACAGGTGACAGCACATTTCGTGCGCTCCGATTGATTTATCAAACGTTGAATATTCTGCACTTTTTACTTCAGTTATTAATTTGCATATGATTTGCTAGAAGATTTTTAAATTCCGCTTTTTTGGAAATATTGTTAGATATAACTAATATTTAGCACCCGTTTCGTTCATATTAAGTACTGTGCATGTAGGTATTTATCTCACCGCTCGGAAAATATGAATCACTAGTCAACTCCACTTCAGGGCATTTCTGAATAAGACCTCTAGTAAACTAGTAAATCATAATTAACAATTAGATTATGAGCTCGAGTCATTATCGCGTAACAGTTGTTGAGGGTGACGGAAGCCCTCATCAACTATCGCGCGATAGAAATCGAGAGCGAATAATCTAATTGTTTTAGTATAAGTCTACTAGTCGCTAAAAAAAAGCTGTCACTTTTTGTAACTTATCCAAATCGTCTTCACTCACACTTCGAAACCTCGAAGGAGCGGCCGCCATGTTGTTGACAATCGCTACCCACTATCTATCACCGAATAGATAGTGGGTAGGGTAGCCAATCAGAGAGCAGCATTAGTAATAGAACGCTAGTACATTTATACTAATGTGGGATATAATATAAACCGTTAGTTAAGAGTATCCATTATTGTTCATTCAAAGAAATGTCTTTTCTGCGAGTCATTCTTCCTCGCTAGCGCTGCAAATAAAAGCTAACTAAAAATACGATATATTCTTTTGGAATTATAGCGTAATTCAAGATTTTTGTCAGACTGTGATTACCACCCAAAGCTGACATATTTTTTGATCTGAAGAGTGAAATGTGGAACTTTATGTTGCAACAGGATAGATTAAAAGTCAAAATTCTACGGTTGTTTAGATAATATTGTGACAGTAATAATTCTATAAAAGCCAACAAAGTTTCAGAGCGAAGAGGAACTTATCTTAATTTTTGGATCTTACACCATTTTCAAAGCAATTTACAGTATTTGAGCTGCTTTTATTTAAGTATATCCGAAACCGGACTTTTAAAGTGATTCAATTAAAGCAAAGTTGTTATCCATGCAGGTATCTTTTTGTTTTTCTCTTGTTCATAGGGGCTGGCTTTCTTTTGACATCGTGAATGTTCGACATTTGCGTTTTGAACCTGCTGATGATGGTTTGCGCTACGCGAAAAAGTTTTTCCATAAACTTAATTGTGCTATTGAATTTTTCTAATAACTTCTATATCTAAATTTTTATTCAATGTAATAAGGCCAAGGTGTCTTTTAAATGTTATTAAAGGCAAACAACAGGTTAAATTATTACATAGCAGAAACAACCTGCATGTTGATTTTATAATTACAATGACGGAAAAACCGTTGTCTTATAACAAGCCAAAACTTCTTGTCATCGAATCAAACATCCTAAATTAAGAAAATTTATCAACTATATTCGTTATTTTCTGATATATTTTTATTAGTAGTGATAATTATTACTTATACTAAAAGTTTAAGCACAGCATTTTAGAATAATAAATTGCTCTGCTCTTGAGGGCTCAAGACGTTAGTTTTCAATATTTCAAACATTAAAATTTTATTTAAACTAAATAATTTTAGATATATTCAGATGCGAATACTTGGGAAGACAATATAAATTGATATAAAAAATAAAGGTATCCGCTTCATTTACAAAATAAAACGCATTATGGTTGTCTGTTGCTAATCTGTTACAAATTACTGCAGCTGTGATTCTACAAAATATTTACATTAACGGTTATTTCTACTTTGTCGTAGATGCGTCCAAGTTTGCTTTTTATCGTTGTTTTTCTGCTCAATCTTGGTATTATCGTAAAAGGCCAATATAACACGGCCTTCCAAACAGTCAACGGGGTCCCAGTTGCTTCACAGTATCCACAACAGGCACAAGGCTTTGCGAGTCAGCCCCAGGAGACGTGGGCAACCACTGAGAGTCACGACCACATTTGGATGAAGCCTGAGGAAGAGTTTAAAGAAACAGAGTTGTCAGGTTTGAAATTTGCCTCATAATATGGAGAGTGTTTTCATAGCAATAGTTTCTGCAAAAGTGAAAATAAATATTAAACTACAGAACAAGAGTGAATTGTGTGTAAACTAAGAAGAGAAAGTTAAATTCCCAAATATGTCGAACTCAACTAAACTTTATTTCAATACTGGCTGCCTTAAAGTGAGTGTCCCGTTTCAACTGACGAACTCGCACGAACTTAACATTAGTTAAAAATACCATCCAATCAGAAGTCGTTGTTTTTTACTAGTGCGCATGCGAGTTAGCGCAAAATTAACTGTTTATTTAACGGTCGTGACAGATATTGTTAAATCTTCAAGCATGCAAGGTGGGTTTATTTCAGATAAAAAAAGGGATTTTCGACCAAAACATTATTATTGAAGTAAGTTTTAAGCCGCTCGGAAGAAGAAATGGAGCTGATCTATTAATTTACGTTGTGCAGACCGTTAACAGTCTAATCCAGGAAAGGAAAGCTTTGACTACAGGAGGGGACGTCTTAATATATAGATTAGGTTTGTCTATTAGACGGGAAACTAGGCTCGCTTTAAAAGAACCGAAGTATAGTAAACCAATTAAGAAATAGAAAACATGTACCGTGTTTCTATCGAGTTATACAAACACGTGTGGAAGTTTGGGAGAACGAGAACAGCTTTTTGGAGTTCTCCCAAACTTTCACGAGTGTTTGTATAACTCGATAGAAACACGGAGTACATGTTTTCTAT
>JAOCPT020000940.1:0-14508 GCA_026546935.2 Palythoa grandiflora | reverse complement strand
GTAAGGGACCTCGAGTCCTATTATCTTCTCTCCTTGGAACCAGACAAGGTCCCAGAATGTTTGTAAATAAATAAATAAACTTTCCACTACATTTCTTAAGTACAGTGAAGTGACTTTTCAGATTAGGGTTTTTGATATTGTGAACTTTTTTCAAGTGTTGTCCAACCGCAGAGGATTCTAGCTCATGCTCTTCAATGTGCTGATGTAGATTGCAAGGAACTGTAAATTCTTTTAAAGTACTGTGCTCACAATCGGTTCTTACTAGCTTTGTCTGTTTTTCAAAGTCTAGCAGTTTTTATTTGCATGTTTTGTGATCAGCAGTGATCATTAACGATTAATATAACCTGATTTTATAAAATCTTAATTATAATACCGTACCAAATATAACCCCGGGGCTTATTATAGGATTTTAACGATGTCACGCTTTTTTTTTTGGTTTTGCAAACGTATAGCTTCCCTGTGGAACCAAATAGAAAAGAAGCTAAAACTGCATGCAGTCATTGTCCCAAGAAACTGTAAATTCGACACCGGAAAACAGCATGTTCAGTTTTTGTTTTGTTTATAGCTCCTTGAGGATATGTGACAAAACACGATCGTGCTTCAAAACCCAGCCTATGCTAAACATTTTGCTTTGTAAATTTTTTTCGGAGAAAATTCGAGTTAAATTTTACTGTAATTAAATTAAGATGAAATTTTATGGCATTCTAAAACAGTCCTCACGGTCATGATTTCTAATGACTTTCTTTACTAACTGATCATAATATTGTTCCAGTCAATTGAGTGGTCATTCGCTAAAGTCGAATCTTTTGTTTTCGCCAATCGTACGCTTCTTTGATATTCACTTTTTCTCGTCCTTAGGGAATGACAAGTTTGACCAATATATTTAGTTTCAAAGATCTTACATGGAATCGAATAAATCACACCCGATTGTTTGCATGGCGGTAACACAGCTTTTGGTTGCATCAAACAATTTTTCAAAGTAGATTAGAAACTGGTTTCTTCGCCACTTTGATGTTAAGTTTATAGAATTCTTTTTAGTTTTTCCGGTTAAATTCTTTCATTTCCATCATTCCGTCGTATTCTTAGTTATGTTGTGCTCCATCGTTACTTTCACTTAAAAGCATATTTTTGTAAGAACAACTTTGAAAGAACGAGGCTCACATTATTTTGCCAAAAACGTATAACGTAGGCGTAGACGGGCCCAGCAAGTGGTTAAACAGGCCAGGAAGATGTTGAGGTTGGGGTTGACATCGATCATTTCGTGATGGTGACGATAATGCACTTCGACGCAGTCTTCGGTCAAAGGACTGACGTACCCAAGCTTGTGCTTGCCCGACGCCAGAAACTCTTACAATTCTTGGGCAGAATGAAATTTGGTGACACGAGTCTTTTCGAGAAGTTGAGCAAACTTCCCCCACATACTGTTGATTATGAGTTAGGCCACCGTGCGACGGCCACCGTTGTAGGCGATCTTGGTTAGGTCAGGGAAGTTGCTTCGTGCTGGTAATAGGTCTGGATATGGTGCTGTTTCTGCTCGGGGGCTGATGCAAGAGTCGGGATACCCAGACGCTTCCTCCTTGAGTTTGAGCCAAGTATTCACATAGGTTTCAAAGAGTCCTTTTTGTTATTGCTCGGGTGGAAAATGCCAGACTTCGTGGATGCGTTCGAGCCGGGTGTACCCCAAGACGAGAGCTTTTTGTAGTTCGGGGGTGCACCACGTACCGGTGAGTTCACGTTGTTCCTTAGTATGGGAACAGTCCAAGGTGCGTTAATGACCCTCTGATTACCTCAATGGGTAGAGCGTCTGACCGGTAATCAGAGTGTCATGGGTTCGATTCCCGTTAGGGACTCAGAAAATTTTTCTTCTGAGAAAAAGAAGCTTGTGTAAGCACAACATTTCTTCTATAGTTATTTCCAAGCTACAACAACTACTACTACTAAGTTTATTTAATTATGAACAATTATCTAGACACTTTATTATATATTTATTATAGTCAAATTCTATTAATTCTGTTTCACTTTTACAAAAACACACATAAAATGATGTTTCCATATTAAGTTTCAAGTTCAATTTTTATCATTATCATATTTCTAGTTTTTATATGATTATTCCGGCTGATCCGCAAATAGTAGAACTTTTGAGTTGATGTTCCAAGTAGGTCAACCACTCGATGGCCACAAGGGAATGATTGGTATGGGGTCGCCTGCCAGTCACGGGTTCGGAAAGCGATGGTGTTCTCGGTCAATCGGTTCCGACGTAGATCATAATTGCAGGCCGACGCAATCGTGATCTTTTTAAACGGACTAAAGTGGGCCATGGTTTGAAATTCAACGGCAAACGCCAAGCACCCGGCTTTGAGGAGACGCACATCGGCTCGGCAATAGTCTTTGAGTTCCTGTTTGAAATCAAAGACGTTGGGAGGATAACTGGCCGATTCTTATGCGTACCAAGTGTGAAAGGCTTTACGGCGTTTGTGGGACATCTGGTCAGGACCATACAAATGACGGGCTGGTAAGGGGCCCACATAATCTTTCTCTGCTGTAAGAACAACCCTCCTTGAAAGTTCTTCCGTTGGCTCGACCTGCCCTTCAGTGACAAACAAAAGAAACAGCGGAATGTTCCTCAGTAAACATACAGGAAGAAGTGTTATCCCAAGTTTGTTTAGTGATTGACATGGACGGGTATCAGGACGGTTCGGACTTTATCTTACGCGAATTGGGATGGTGCGATCACAACAATATCGATAACGGTTCTTATTATTTCAATCCATCGAAATCAATGTCCAGTTTATCGCCTTTGGCACAGTGAACTGCTCGTTACGTGTACCACCATATCCACGGTCTTCCTTACTTCCTTCTATCCTAGAGAGCGGTAGACTTTTAATCCATAGGTTGCGGGTTCGAGCCTCGTAGGAGACACTGACTTTTATTATTTTTCTTGTACATAGTTTAGTCCAAGTTTTTCCATTTAAATACGTGGTTGGTTTTACGTGCGTGTTGTGTTTATTTTCTAATTCTTTCTCTTTTGACCAAACCTGTCTTCCGACACGACTGCGATTGGCAACGACATCCCATTCTGTCATCGCACCACGACCGACTGCTTTTCTTATCTCTTCTCCTCCGTCTTTTCTTATTGGTTCCTCCCTATTTCCATTGCCTTTACCAACACTTGCGCTTTTTTAATTTATGCACGTCTCCTTAGCAACCCTTTGTCATTTTTTCCGGGTTTACCACTTTTAATTTATGCAAGCTTCTCACCTTAGCAACCGATGTCAGCAAATGATTGACAGGTCCCCTAGCAACAAAAGTACCAAACCAACTCCCTTCACAGCGTTGATTTTATATATCTTTTCTTTTTTCTGATGACGTCATCTACCGACGCATTGTTTTTGGAAAAGGGGGAGGAGCCTAAAAGTCCCTGATTGTACTACTTAAGTTTCAAAGCAAAATATATCCTTCGCGTTTTTGGTTCTCAACGGGACACTTTTTACGGGCCGGCTTAGATATTTTTACAGAAAAGAATATGGAATATGTGCTTTACGAGGATTGTTGTTCAACTTTTGAAAAGCGTCTAAAGTTTGGGGTCTAAAGTTATCTACTTTTCAGTCCGTTATCAAGGGTTCTCCGAATGGCGTATTTGTAATTGCCGAAATAATTTTAAAACTATCTTATTTCTCAGAACAGGTGCGGTAGTAAGCACAATAGGTGGTTGATAATCCGTGAAACTTATGTCGAAAAATATTAACGCATTTGGTTGTACGCGCTAAAAGAAAATCCATTATTTTTCTTGATATCTTCAGCTGTGACTGGCGCTGGCGGAGGTGGTTACGGCGATTTTCAACTTTCCTACATTTTGAAAAAACTAAAGCGCTCTTGAACCTTTCAAATATACTATTGCAAATATCTCACTATAGGGGTTATTTGAGCAAGGTTTTTAAAATTTCGAAATTGTGAAACTGTCGCTGGACTTTTGATATTTACAGACATTGGCTCTTAAGCCCTGTCCAAACGGTAAATGTTTTACCGTAAAACATGCTAAAATATTGTTGGTTGACAAAACATTTTTTCGTTTGGCCACCTTGTTTTGTGCTGTTTAAACATGTTTTAACATGTTGGGTAAAGCCCTGTCAAAACGGTAAATGTTTTACCGTAAAACATGTTTTAGGGTAGAACATGTCGATGTTTTGTCATACATGTAAAACCTAGTGAGACTAAGACCCAGTCACTCATTACATTTCTATAGATTTGTTGTTATCGCAAGGTGGTCGGTTTGGTTCCCACAATCACAAAATAAAGTTTAATTTGTATGTCTTGGTGTTTTAACATACGTTTTTATGATATTTTCGGTCAAAAATGGTTGAGTAATTTATTGTTACTGTAAAAATTTCTACTGCAAAACAAGAAGTTTTTTTTTAAAACGAGAAGAAAAAAATACATTTTAATTTTATCTTAGTACCAACAACAACAGAGTGCGCATCGTGTGACAAGTAGTCAGTTGCAAAATTCAGATTTTTTTGGCTTGTAACAACTACATAAAGCAACAAATTCGTCGTCAGCAGTCGTGTTATCCATAAAACGAGGAAGAAGTAAATTTCAGCAGTTCTGACAATATGTTATGTCGAAATTAAATTCCATCCAAAAAACGCACTGATAATAAAAAATTATTGGACGAGGCTGAGCAAAATATTGTGATTTGTCATTGGCGAGCAGATTCATTATTTGCCGAAGCCAAAGGCTGAGGTAAATAATTAATTTGTGAGACAATGACAAATCACAATATTTTGCGATTACCTAATCCAATTATTGTTTTAGCATTCGATCACTGAATTTTTTTGTATGGGAAGCGTTAACTTTTAAGAAAAAAATGCGCGCTGCCTCATCAAATAGGTCAAGTCGGCTTTTTACAGTTTTCCAATTCATTGAGAAAATAACGCGCGCTGCTACTTTTAATCTCAAAAGCATTCTACGCATGAGTAGTGTCATATTCGCAGCTAAACTCCGCCAGACGATAATGCGCATGAGCATATTTGTAGTGGCTTATTTGTAGGTCACGTGGTTACCTTTGCGTCAATGAGAAAGAAAGAAAAGTTCCATCGAATGATAAATGTTTTTTTTTGGCGCCAACACCGTTACTTTCGGCCCAGCCATCTCTCGAACACAGACGTTGCCGTTGACCCCAAAACTCGTTGCTAAAGGTCCCTAATTACAACACAATGTACTTTATTTTGAGAGGTTAAAACATGTAACACCGGTGAGGAGTTTTCTAACACATACCCCTCTGTACAAACATGCAATACTGTGAAAATACATTTAGAAATTAGGCACTAATTACAAAATAAACTCCGGCGCCATTTCCGAGCGTAGAAACTAAAAATAGGTTAAGTGGTTTTGATCTGACGAGAAGTTGGAATAATAAGTTTGGACCAAGTCGAACTTCATTCAACATTGCCCAAAAAAATGCAACATGTTTGATTGCGGCATTTATAAACGATAAAACTCGCTTGTTGCGTTCATGAATGCTGGATAAAGCTTGAGCAACATGTCTGATTCGTTTGAATTTGTTTTAACTCTAAACTAACACAAAAAGCTCTTCTCGCTCTCATACAACTCTCTATCGACCTGTTTATTCGAGGTTTCTCAACATTTATTTTCGATTTAATTTATAAGCTTATAAGGTTAACAACTTTTGGCTAAAAGTTTAAAATGTGATATAAAGTGTTAAAACGTTTTCGACCGTGCGGTCATCTTCAGTAAATGCTAGAAATAAGCATACGGTCAAGTAATTCCCGTGGGGAAGAGTTTTGCGGCGTAAGAATGTACTTCTTTGTTTAATGATGGTTTCTCACGTGCGATAGATAAGCCTTCTGTTATTTTTCTTCTATAAAGGTGTTACTTTCACTGAAAACAATATGCCATTTGTATTTATGTTTGGGGTGGATGGCAAGGTGTCGCGCTGGTTCCGAATTGTGTTTTATGTTTTCGTGTTCCCGCTTACGCACGATAAAATTTCGCTTGGTTTCTCCAATATACGTTTCACCGCATATGCATTCAGCGCGGTAAATAACATTTGATTTGTATGGGTTTTTGAACAAACTTTTGATTTTCCTAGTTTGCCATAAAATTACGAAAATGAATTAACCTCCTGTAAAAATTTAATTTATATTTCACCAAACAAATTAACCTCGCATGGACCCTTCCAATGAGGAACGTTACCTTATTTCATTCACAGCAAACAATTTTTAAAACAACAGAGCAGAGTTCTACTTAACTTCACTAACAGGTGTTCTTGAAGACAATGAGTAACTTAAAAGGTCTTCAAACTTTCACCAACACGTAATTATAATTCGTACGTTACAATAAAAGGTAAATCTAAATATGTTAGGTTGTTTTACGCGTATAGGCTGATAAACTAAAGCTTAGTGGATTTATTTTCCCGTAAGACAATTAGAATAAAAGTTAAAGAATAGTTCTCATTCCCCCAACGCTAACAGGGTTAGCTCAGAACAAAAACAATCAGTTTCTTGTTAACTAATTTGCACAAGCCTCCTTTCCTGTTTCTTATAGATCCTCTTTCTCCGTTCGCCGTAGATATAAGATAAATCGTTTCTCCCATACGCGGTACGATTGGCAAGGTTATTCGTTCCTCTGTAGCTGGATGTTGACATAAAGCCATCAGAGTTCCACGCGAAGCATCACAGTTTATGTAACCAGATTGATCAACACGCCACACGTTATCAAAGCCCTGTACCCCAAATTGTGATGTGTATCCGATTTGAGGGCATATAATCTGCAGTGTACCTCCTGGCTGAACAGTAATTGACCTTTTTACGTCTGGGAAATCATTTGCCCAAGAGATGGCAACCAAAACAGCGTTAGTTGGCAGATGGCAGGTAAAGAAAATACTCAGAAGCAGGACAACCATTTTGTATTGTTGCTCTCAAAATTTTATGATTATCTAGGCTAAGAAAACTGTAAAATAACCACGTTTTCATTCATTACTTCCATTAAATATTTTTTCAGAGCTTGCATGAACGAAAAACGAGCTATCTCAGTATCTGAAATTATTTTAAGTCTTAGCTTGAAAAAGCCATTTGATCATTCTCTATCTGACCCGCAACGGGTAACAGCAATGAACCGATTCGATTATTGACAACTTACTAGTTCAAGTTATTGACAACTTGATATATACTTCAAGTTCAAGTTTATTACTTAACTCGTTAATGATATAATTAGTTAAGAATACTTAAACTATTATATACAAACTTAGTGACCTTGGCGATATACGCATTGTGATTGGTTCGCTATCTCGCAACTGGATAATTTTGTTTGCCTATACTGTTATATTGTTCAAAAAAAGGGGCAAACGTCGAAAGTTATAAATAAAGTTGAAAGAATGTCTTCGATTTCGAGTTCAATGACAGAACATATTTTTTAACTTATGCTCCAGTCACTTAAAACCACGACTCCCCGAGCCCCGGACATAATTTTACAATGTTACCGATTAGTAAACTACCCCGCCCATCGGGGGAAGTATGTTGGTACAATCCCCGCCCTAACGTCCCCGGTATATACAATGTTTTGGAGACTTGATTTCCATAATAGTTGACCAATCTTTTATATACACACGGAATGGACCGTTACATTATAAAAGTATGTGCGTCCATTGCTGAAGAAACCTAGATCTGCCAAGATAAAACGCGCAATACATTTTAAAACTACTTATTAGTGGGGAAGTAGGTTGTCAGAAACACATTAAACTCAGTAATTTGTTATCTGCCATTGCACAATTTAAACTGCTCCTGCTCACAGTGACAAGTGAGTATTGCTGTCAAACAAAGGTGAGTTATGCAACGCATGAATACAAGTGCTTGGATTTCTTATGTCTGGCACAGTTAAACATGTTGCATTTCAGTTCACTCCAGGTTTCTCTATATTTAGTTCTGCTAGATTGCTAGATTGACGAATGGTCTCAGTATGGTTCAGACTCGCTACTCGGTTTTGATCAGCAAGGGACAGTTGTGTAATTTAATTTGAGGTTTTTTAACTTTGCTTTCATCGCTAAGACTGAAATAGTTAAATAATAAAGTCTGGCAATTCGGTCGCCACCATTTCCAATTCGAATGATTGATAGCTTTATTAAAATACCATTATAGCCAATTGGCTTAGCTATGGAATTTTTACAAAAATGTAGGATTATTAAACATGTTGAAATATTACAATAGATTATTGGACATATCAAAAAAGATTTTACAAAATCTAAGTTTAACATTCAGCAATGTTTGCAATAAAAAAAATGGATCGGAAACATTTTGTCTTGCAAAACACCGTACTGCAAATTTGCGCCTGTGCCTTAAGCCTGTTATTGGTGTCCGGCAATAAATGGTGGAAATTGTGTCTTTATCTTCAACAATTTTCTAAAAAAGGGCGGGATTGCCGCCTTATATAAGCGGTAGTGAGGCCTGACGACTGAAGAGCATCTTTGTAGCTGATAAATGACATGATCCTGAATGCGCGCTTCTGAAGTTTCTGAAACTCAACTCATTCCGTAACGCGTCGTGGAAAACCTGGCAACATTACTCCATTATATGCAAGTCCTATAGACCAGACCCTTTGTAGGAGTTGGTCACGTGCCTAGATACAACATAGTAACCAATAGGCCCTTTACAGGAATTGGTCACGTGCCTAGATGCCACATAGCAACCAATAGACCCTTTGCAGGGGTTGGTCACGTGCCTAGATACCACATAGCAACCAACAGACCCTTTGCAGGAGTTGGTCGCGTGCCTAGATACTACATAGTAGCCAATAGGCTTTTGCAGGAGTTGGCCAGGTGCCTAGATACCACATAGCAACCAATAGGCCCTTTGAAGAAGATGGTCACGTGCCTAGATACAACATAGCAACCAATAGACCTTTGCAGGAGTTGGTCACGTGTCTAGATACCACATAGCAACCAATAGACTCTTTGCAGGAGTTGGGCACGTGTCTACATACCACATAGCAACCAATAGATCCTTTGCAGGAGTTGGTCACGTGCCTAGATACCACATAGAAACACGCAACTGGTGAGCGAACTTGTAGAAAGAAGCAAAGCATTCGGCGGCGAGTGTTAACAGAATCATTTATGTTTTGGAACTACATTGCTGATAAGAAGCCACCAAAATCTACGATAAAAACGGGAATAAAATAGTTAACTTTTGTTGTAGCCATATCAAATACGGTCCATTGTCCAAATACAAACTACGCTTTTGAGTGGCATTATTTATGAGAATACTAAAATGAATAATATACAAGATCTAAAACGGTTCATTCATGCGCGATATCACTCAAAGACCACAACTGCTTTTTCATGCACGAGTTCAGTCCCTGAAAAACCCGAGATATACAGTCCACTATTATACGATATCATTCTAATTTTGTACAGTATCAACTGTTGCCTGAAGAGATAATTTTATAGTCGCTCCAGATTAGGACTACATGGACCTTGCTAACGTCGAACGTACAAAAAAAGGTTTTTGTGGTCGCGGGCTAAAGTTTCTTTGAAGGCAGTTAAAGTTACAGGTACCTGCTCGGTAAACGACTAAAATCGTTTAAATTAATTTCTTATTTTAAAAACGTGTCATCCGTAATTGATCAATTCAACAATGGGCTGCCTTTTTTATATTTTTTGTCTTAATATTCTATCCCTTATTTACTTTTCTATCGCAAAAATCTCAACCATAACATGGAATCACCAAGGCCACTTGTTTGATGGAGTCGCAAGACCAGTTGTTTTCGTGAATGCGGGGGATACAATTCAGATTCATTGTCCAGCAACGTATAACGCAGGCTCAAAACACACAGAGCTGAGTTACAGTGAAATGTTTGAAAACGTTTGGAAAGTAGAAGAGAATGGTTATCAAAACTGTGACGCTACAAGTGGAACACTTCTTGCAACATGCAGCGACCCTTTTCAGGTGATAAGGATAAATCTGGACTTGATTCCACGATCAGGAGAAGTAATTTATTTAATCTCAACCTCCACTGGTCAAAAAGAATCGTTGAAAAACTTAAAGGGTGGAAACTGTGAATCAATGAACATGAAGCTTGTTGTCTATGTACAATGACAGGAATGTCACACAACATTCAAAAAACAGAAAACAAGAAACAATCACCATACTGTTTTAGCTGATATTTAATACACATGCATCACAGAGTCAAGCTTTAAAATATTTTATAGTTAATACATTAACCAGTTAGAAACAATATTGGTTGTTATAAAACTTTTTAAAAAACGTACTGTCGTAAAATACAAATACTGATGAGCTTTCCGCTGCCAGACTGTAGCCTTTAACGAACATGAAAAATTAATAGCCTAAAGCCCACCGGTACTTTGATATTTTATCAGAGAACGTTTTTAAAGCTTTGTAGTACACAGAACCGCGTTTACTCGTCCATTTCTAGAAATATTGGTTGTTATTTGCAGTACGGGATTGTACATATTTTTTACAATGCTGTGTGAACAACAACAACCTTCTCAATAGATCCTTTAGAACTTTTTTCAACATTCATTATGTATCTTATTGACAAGGCATCTTATCATGAACGGAAACAAAATGAAGCTAAAGTTTTTCGCAATGCATTTATGAGGTGCCATAAGGTAGTTTACGCATCCTAAAATGTTTCCTTTAATATTACGTCCTCGTTTTGTTACGCAACGAAAAATGATTTTGTCATAGAGATTCATCTGTACAGGTGATGTGATGCTGAATAATTAACAAAACGTTTCCTTCACTGTACAAAAAAATTTAGGCTGTTGCAAGCTTTCGACGTCTATTGACTGCTGATGTTTCAATCACACTGCAGACTAAAATGCGAGTTTCAAGGTGATCGTCACAATTTTTGCCACGGAGTTTTAGGGCCACGTGACCATCAAACAAAACAAAACAAAACAAAACAAAATAAAAATCCTATTTAGCTTTATTCACGAAGAGACAGGGCCCCGGCTACAGGTTTTTCCAATTACTAGTGCAGGGCCGCTTTTTAAGGTTTTGCCGATTTTACTGAGAGGAGAAAAGCGAAATATCCTCTGACTTAAATCGAGATCGACAATCTCAGCCCACGTGCGAAGCCACTGCGTCACAGTATTGGGAGGCGCCATAGAGTTCTGTATAACAAACTGCTGTCCCGATCAACACTGCACGGTTGGACTAACACATGTACATGCCATTGGGGGAAGATGATGTTTCGCGCGTCGCTGTAACAAATAAGATCTGAAACGAAAGTGCACAGAAATTGGGTATACGGACGGGCAAACTGGTAAAAATGTCAAAATAGGAATACCGCTGTACCAAATTTTGCAGAATTCACACTTTTGTAAAAGTTTCAACACGGTAAAGTAGCACTGCACAACACTCTGAGTTTGGTACCCGCCCCACATCGAACGAAATAAGTTTTCTTGGCCTGGACAAAATGTAAAAATTTAAGAAAAGCTATAGAAACAATCATAACACATATGAATGTAGTACTTTTTTTATAATTTACAGAATATTCATTATTTCATTTAATTTTAACCAAAATTCCGTGACGATATTAGTAATGTATCTTAATGCAAATGCTGTTATCGTATGGTCACGTAAGGTTCAATTAATTATTTCATTTATTTATGAAGACTTTGTAGATGGCAGTAGAAAGGAGAAACAACAATAGGACACGGGGTCCCTTTCAAAGGTTGAAACTCCTATCAAAGGATGAAACAATTAAGAGATACAGGTTTATGTATTTTCAAAAATGTTTCGAGAACGGAAAATACCTGAGCGAGACATTTGCCTCTTTGTTGTCTTCCCCTTCTACGTCTCGCCTGGTAAAAGTGGCGGATTCATTTTCCTCTCCGTCGTTCAGTTCTTCATCGTCATCGTACATACGCTCCCTGTTGTGAATGAACTCCCCGTACGTGACGGGCATGAAAGAAAGCTGCCTCGAGTTCTTGAATTCCAGCGTGAAAATAAATGGCGGAATCAGTATTCCAAGAACTGTCTAAAGAAACAGTGGAGATTGTGTCAACCGACGAGGCATAATATTATTGGGAATAAAGCCGCTGTTACACGTTGAAACTTTTAGCTGAAACTCGTGTGCAACGACGAGCGAGACCAGTTTCACCAAGTAATGTTACACGTTGAAAATTTTGGTTTTTTCGCCACAGCGATCGTTGTGACTGTTACAAAAGTAGAAAGCGATTCCACTTTTCGTGAAACCTGTCTCGCGACGGAAATTCAAAAAAGTTTCACGAAACCGACTATGTTACATTAAAGTTACACGGTGCAACGCCTGGTGAAACTTGTTTCGCATCGTTGTTGCACACAAGTTTCAGCTAAAAGTTTCAACGTGTAACAGCAGCTTAAGGCCGGCGTACGTTTTTAATTGCAATAAGTAAATCTTCTTTACATCCAGTCGCTGAACTGGAGAATGGAAATTTATAAGATAAAACGAAGAAAAACTCAACAGAAAAATATAAGTTATATTTTGGAACATAAGTTGTTTAATAATAAGGGTGGTCAATAAATAATAACAATTATGAAACACGCGGAAACAAAGAACTCGGAAAAAACCGAGCTCCTGGTGGGAATCGAACCCACGACCTTCCGTACAAAAAGTTGTTTATTTTAATTTTTGGTGTCTTACAAGTGAAAGACACCAAGTACCTGCCTCGTTTTATTCATTTGTGCTACTCACTCAAAAAAGAGAAACTATTTTATGTTGTAATTTGATGTTAATAGTTTCTTCAGATTAGATTAACTCAATACAATCAAATGCAAGTTTTATCCAATTCAATAATGTCGAGGGAATTGACTTTTCTTGTTGGTTTAAGCTGGTTTTTCTTCTTTGATAAACAATGCTTCAGACAGCTAGCGCTTTCTTTTCTTGTAATTGTTAAGACCATCACTTAGAACTAAAAACTGTCATACGCATTTGACTGTATATTAAGCTAACATTATCTAAAGATGGCCGTCGACTGACAGCCGAAATATTAACGTCAACATGGAATGGCTTATCGTGTTAACTTCATACAATTGTATACCCGAATTAATATGTTACTCACTTGCAACGAAGCCCAGTTTCCAATGCGCATTGCACCAACCCATATTTCAGTCAGCAGTTTCTGGCAGCAAGTATGTGCTACGAACTCCTCGTGGTTAGCTGACACAGCCAAGGACAAACACGTTTGTGAGTCCCAGTCCTCCAGATTGTACGTCAACAGTTGCTGGGCCAATTCTTCGTTTGTCTGAAAACATTCCTCCAAAAGACCGAGAGAAAGCTGAAGGAACTCTCTGAAAAAAGTAAAACAAAACCCATGAAAATGTGTTTAATTCACTAAACGTTTTATTATCAAAGTCTTACCCTTGTTTCGTTTAAAGCATGTAAAGCATTACCGTGTTTCTTAAAGCGCAAGTTATGGGATTGCAATCGGATTGAAATTGGATAAACCAAAGTTGCTAGAAAGGACTGGTTTGGAAACTTAGCAAACTGCAAAGAAGATTACAATGTTTCTTTGTTTCATGTTGTGTGCAGGGTCACGGTTATGATCTTATGTTCTAGGTGTGATGCTTCGTTAATCTATTGGCCGTTTGCTCATTTACGTCTCAAAACCGTTTGTTACCTGTGCAGGTTCAACGTCACATTTCGATAGGGAAAAGGAGAACAAAAACATATAACAAAGAAAGTCATCAAGTTTCCCAACCAGTCGACTCTACTAACTATGGTTGCAGCATTTATTTAAGAAAATAAAATTATGGTAATATAGAAACTCAAGCCTAGAAAAAGCCACCCATTTTCCCAATGTATAATCCTGTAAGCTCTGTCACGAGCATAGGGTATTCACCACATCCCTCAAATGGCTGTATCATGATCTCTGGCAACATGCTTCACTTCAGCCCATTTAAAGGAGATGGGGGTAGGGCCATTGGGCCCCATTAAAAATCACAAAAACAAACAAAAATAATTATATCCCAAACTGTAAATTGTAAAAATTCATTCAAAACCAAAAAAACACTTTTAAAAAATCACTAGCTGAAGAATCTGAAATGTCAAAAATCAAATACTAAAAACCAAAAACTGAACTGAAATAAAAAATTTAAAAAATCGCCATTCTTTTTGCAAAAAACTTAAAACTGAATGCCAAAACAAGGAAAAACTGCAAACCACAAAAAACAACAAAACCACAGTGTTTGGGGACCAAAACAAAAAAACCCATCCAAAACATATGATCAAAGCCACAACAACAAACCCAATAGCGCAGCAAGACTATTATGTCATAATTCAGACAAACAAACCAGCTAAACAAAATCAAGTGGCCACTGATGCAATATTTTCAACCAACCATATGACTTAAAATTTAACAATAAATTCACTCCTTATAATTCTAAAATCACTACTTTTTCTGTAGACCTTTTTGTCAAACATGTCTCTGTTTGTCCAAGTCACGTGGGGGTAAAACTCTTATTTTTAGTATTACTGTGCTTTGCTATTGCC
>JAOCPT020000019.1:0-14508 GCA_026546935.2 Palythoa grandiflora | reverse complement strand
CTCCCCCATAGACAATGTTGGTAAAACATCAATTTAAAATTGTCTACAAGACCTGGAGAATTGAGTAAAACGCAACAAAACGTTTTTTCGCTCAGTATTCCGACATTGTTGGGGGGAGAGGGGGTTACAAGCGGTGAAATGGCATATCTTGGAGAGTGTTTCATTGGTTTTTGCCAAGATTGTAGATTGAGAAGCAGTTGTGGTTTGTATATCAAATGTTAATAAGGAAATCAACTGATGTTTCGGACAATGAGTCCCTTATTAAAGTATCGTAACACAACCTAATCCCAAACGTCAGTTGAGTTCATTCTTTAACGGTATCACAATTATAACACAACTACAACTGTTTCTAGAGAAACAACGACGCAGAAAAACAATTCAGAATCACGCAGCAATGAAAATGGTGGTAAGAATTAATATTTTCTTCAGGTAATGATGAGTTCTTCACGACGCAACAATTTAAAAATGTCTCTGGTGTCTACTACACACAAAGGCATACCAAGTGCCCCGCATGCGAAAAGTCCAGAATTTCAGTTCTACCTCATTATACTGAGAGCATACAGTATGGGTAACCACTTGCAGCTCTGGTTTCAAATGAGGGGAAAAACGCCTTATCAGCCACCTCTACTCAATGCATTCATTCCTCCATACATCGACTCATTCGCCATCTCATCTATTTATTAATAATTAATAGCGTAGCGTGGTTATTACATCATGATTCAAACAAACAAGCCAACTATCAATGTAAAATCGGGTGGCAGCTATTGCAATATTTTGAACCGACCATATTAGATGAAATTTAACAGTAAACTCGCTCCTCATAATTACAAGATCGCAACTTTTTAATAGACTTTTTTGTCAAACATGCCTGTGTTTGTCTGAGTCATGTGTGGGTAAAACTTTCTATTTTTAGTACACACCCACCCTTGATCCGTTCATTAGTCTAACCTACCAAGATTGTTAAACACATATCACCATACACTGTTATCGTTTTATCTATTCATCAAGCTAATTCTTTCACAAGCCTAAGTGGCCCATTGGAACCGGTGCTTATCTCCAGTTTCTGTGGTGTTAAGCGGATGAGAGTCATTAACTCCCCTGCACGGGACACTAATCTGTCGCAGGGTAGCTCATTTTACCGACCTCGAGAGGATGGAGAGCTGAGTCAACTTTGGCAGAAAAGAAGGTCGCACAATACTCGGCTGAGCCGGGAGTTGAACCCAAGACCTCGTGGATAGAAGACAGAGATCTTACTACTGCGCCAACCACGCCCCGTTATCTACCCATCAAGCAGTGATATTAAAGAAAATGTTATTTACTCCTTGTTTACCAAAAAATTTAGTGGCATCTAATTTCCAAATATTAATCAAAGTTGTATATTGTCATCTTGTCACATCTATTTTGTTCACAAAACAACATCTCTACTTCAAGTTGCTAACCCTAACCAGTTTATTATTGCGCTCTAGGCAGCAAAACCCAAACCAGTATTATTTTTTCTTCATCACAAAACAGCTGAGGACTGGGCCTGCCTTATGGCAGAGAACACAAACACATCATAAAAATTAAACAGCAGCTCTACCTGGCTTTCGGAGTACATTTCATTGGAAACCGTGGCTGCCATTCTTTCTTGCCGAGATTTCTCTGTCTGGAGGTCTCTTTGTTCGGCTTCAAATGTTCCCTGAAGAACATCTAGGCCATCCTGAATGAAAACGAGAATGTTTTATGCAGTATCAACACATGATGATGTTACATTTGTAACCTTGTAACGTCAAGCACCAAAATTTCAGACCACCGATTTTTAAAAAAGAGTATTATAAGAGTAAAGATCTTGCTGCTACCGACACTACTGTGATTACCAGTAACTACCAGTCCTCAAGTAATGTAATAAACATTAAGGTATAAATACAAGACCGAAAATAAATGCCACATTTGTTTTCTTCTGTCACAGTTTTCGGATTCTAATTTCAATTTAAGTTCCCACATTTCCAATGCGGTATTAAATAATGGTCTGTGCTGAGTTTTTTAAAGGCATACTAGATCAAGAAGCTATAAAACCATCACTCAACCATGGTTTAAAAGCCTCAAAGGAACTAAAATTATTTTATGCTTTGTGATTCAAATTTAGCATGATATTCAAGTGACTGCATCTATGTGTAGTTTGTGGTTAAAAATGATGTGATTAAACATCGAAATATTCCTTAAAACATATTGAAAATTCAATTCTTGAAAATCACATTTTGATTTCCGAAATATTTATTTTCGGTCATGCATTTATACTTTATTTCCTGACTATCAGGTACCACTGGATTTTGGAGAAATAACCATTTAAGTGCCAAGATCTGCAACTCATTACCATCCACTATAACCAACTGTGTTACTTTCACTGCCTTCAAAACCAAACTAACTACTTTTCGTCTTCTACAATGATTTTATACTAAGCTGTAAATGTAACTCTCTAACTCTGTAACCGTAACACGGTGGTGAATCAAAAATTTTGCTCAATGAGCCACTGCAGAAAAACACAATTTGACCAAAGTCAAACAATTTTTCTCAGAAGTACTAAAAGTTATATGAACATTAAGTAATTAGAGCAAAAACTTTTTTTTATTGTTAGGGCCACTTTAACCACTTAACTTAGATTAAACTATATGAGTTAAATGATAATGTAAAGTATGTCCTTCCAAAAAATGCATATATAAGCGGTTTCTAGTTAAATAGCCAGTCAACCAATTAGCACAAGTCCAATGGTTTTTTTGGTCCTCTCACCACTTAATTATTTAAGGAAGATTTTTTTTAGTTTTATGGTAATGTGGCAAACAAATAAATAAATAATAAATAAAATTTGAATTCTGGATATTTCTGAGAAAAAATAATACGACTGAAAATAGACAGTGTAAACAATATTTGGTTTGTGCGTTTGCATTCATTGACACTTACCACCAAGTTAACGCCTTGCCAGACAGACATGTCTGGACTGTGATTTCCCATCTCTAGATTTTGAGCAGATCCATCAACATCTTCATCAACAACAACATCATCATCATCATCATCACGAATATCGACATGATCATCACTATTACCAACACCATCCTCATGAACAACAACAGATGCTGCAGCAGTATGGCCCTCACTCACTGTTGTTGTGGGTTGGATCTGTGGTTTAGTTTTATTATCTATTATATCTTTTTCAGTGGCAACAATATCCGACGTTCCCTCAGGAGGTTCAAGTTGAGGTTCCATTCGTTTGTCAGTACTTGAAAACGATCGCTCATGAAAAAGTTCAGAGCTCCTTGTCAGCTTTCCCTTATCATTCTCATGCAGTCTGCTTACAAAATTTGAATTTGTCACCACAGAAACCTCTTCATGTTCTTGCTCTGATTCACTGGCACTATCACTTGCTATCAATATAGAATCCTCAGTTAATGGTAAATTATCGCTTTTCATTTCTTGTAACTTGGAAAATGTTTCCATTTCTAAGGACTCATGAATTAAGGATGAACCTTTGCTTTGTAAGTCTTGGGTAAATACTTGGGAACTGCTCAAGGCAGTTGGCATTATTACTTTGTAATTCTTCAACTCTTCCACTACTTCTTCTTCTTCTTCTTCCAACCTTTCTTTGCTTTGCGAGGATTTTCCTTCAAATGTTAACAATGAACCAACGTTTTTTCTTTTCCTCAATAATTCCTCTAATTTCATCTTTTTCTGACTAATTTGATTTTCAATTAACTCATTATCACCAACACTAATTACAGTATCACCAACTGAGTGGATTACTCCACCTTGGCTAGCCACTCCTTGTAGATTTTGCTTCAGATTTTTAGTAAAATCTTTTTCTAGTAACTCTTTCTCCACGAGAACATCCTCTACTTGCATATGAATTTCTAAATCTGAAGCACTGGACTCGGAGTAGCTTTCCTCATCATCTCTTGACACAGTTGAATGAAACTCTTTTGGGGGTTGAATCTGTGGTGGCTTAATCTGTGGTGATACCACTGGGTTCGAATCATGAATTTCTTCACTGACTTTTATAAGCTGCTGTTGGTTATCAGAATACCCGCTGCATGTCGATCGAAAGGAGCATTCTTCATGCTGCTGGCTTTGCTTGAAGAATCCACCTTCACCAGAAAATTCTTGCATCATTTCTGCTCCATGAACAAACCAGAAGAATAAACAACAAACATCTTGTTAAAATCTTAGAAACAAAGTTACTACCTAAATATTTCACATTTACAGAGCTGATACATTACATTATCAATGCTAACATCAAATTGTGGGCAGCTTTACATATTGTACACATAATATTGCCCATCTAACATCGTGAGGCCTTTGCTGCCACTTAATTTTAAATAAATTTTTAATATAGTCTGTAAAATGCCCTGTTCTATAATCCCCTTGTAAGTCAAAGTAATAAAAATCTGTTAAAGATCAAATGAATCAAAGTTTAGACATTTCCTCTTTTGAGTCCAACGTGTTCATTAAGAATAAAAGAACAAATTCTGAAGATTCAAATGAATTGGACAAAGCATTGCAGAGATATTGAAATGTTAAAATCACTGTTTTTAGCCTTAATAATCGCGAAGCAGTCAGGGATATTGTCAGAAATAAAACTTGTGACGTTACTGTTTGTGCAGGAAACTTGAGACTGTTCTGGTTCAAGTTCACAGTGGATCAATGTCTACAGCATACTCCTTGACCATTTCCCAAGGAAAATAAAAGGTTTGTATTTAGTTCCCTTCCCCACAAACTCAGAAATGCAGAAAAGTTCAAGACCACAATGACATCACATTCCTTTCATAAAACTGTGCTGCCATTTTGGAAACGTTTTCTTGAAACCATTGGCTGTCTTCATCATTTAACTTTTTTACTCCTTTTTATGGCTCAGAAAAGAAAAATTTCAGCATAAGCTCCCTTTTAAATGTTTTGTTTAACATTTTGCCACTTTAAAATGTATAAAGAAAACATGTCTAGATCTTGGTTCATTTGACCTTTAAAGATACTTGGAGTATCGACAAGGTCTGTGATAATGTTAATGAAAATCACATCAAATAAATGGTGGAACTAACCTGCCTCTTTAGTACCCCTCTCCTTTCCACTACTCCCTTTTATCAGAATATAATGTCCAGTGTCCTCTGATATGATTCTTCTTGATTCAACTGTCACATCACCCTGCAGGGAATTCTGAGATGTCATGCCAACAACTTCTCCTGTGTTTCTGTTGTTCATATCTTTACGAAGCTCCTCAAGTCTCTGATTGAGTTTTCCCCTCTTTAAAACATTTTGAAGTTGAAAACTTGAAAAATTACCAGCTTCCTACAGAAAAAAAACGAATTCGTAAAATCATGAAATCCCTGTGTATATAATTTACCAATCCATCAACACTCTGTACTTGCAGTTAATTACGAGTACCACAATAAAAGAAAACACAGTACAGTTAGTCAACTGAGATCCAGTTGAGGTAAGTTTCACTTTAATAGTCAATACTATCATTGTCACCTAAGCAAGGAAATGTGAGAAAAAACCATGTTTTAATTGGTTGCAAACATGACATGCTTGGCAGCCAAACTTTTGAAGTTTTACAGCCGTTAACCAAACTCTCACGTAATACTGTTTATTGTACTGTATTTGTGTATCACACAAACAATTTATATGATATCTTTCCTATGTTTCTTTTATTGGATGTGTAGCCTACATCTGAATTACATCATTTCTATACTTGGAGAGAGGAATGCCGTTGTGGCCGTATTTGTTTATTGAAAACATACCAATAAATATATAAATATCAGCACACGAGTTTGCTTAATGGCTGTAATACTTCAATGTTCGGCTGCTAAGCATGTCATGTTTGAACACAATTGAAACATGTTTTTTATCACATGTCCATGCTTAGGTGAAAATTGCATTATCTTTTAACCTGTGGCATCTCTCTTGTAGGAGCCCATTTTCTTTCTTCCTTCATTTCTACTATGAGCTCGTGTTGCAGTTCTGCTGGTAAGCATTTAAAGTCCTCAGATTCAACGTTAACTTCATTGGGGTTCTGGTACACTGCCTGTTAATAAAATGCAATAAGAATTACATAGGTAATCACATTCATAAAACAAATTACCGAAAGCTGAGCAATGCAGTCAAGCTACAATTGAGTGCAAAACTGTAATTCTCAGTGCAAAACCTGTAAATCTCAGAGCAAAACTTTAATACTCAATTTTTAACAATTTTAAAGTTTTCAGCTTTCAGCACTGTTTTAAATAGCTTCAGAAAAATTTGCAATCTTTGCCTGCTGGTCTGTTGGCGTTAATTTCCAACTAAAATTAGTAATTCATCTTCAAATTAAATTCTGGAAATGATGCACACATATTTTGTCATGGTTGCTTGAGTTCATGTGCTACAAGCATTTCTTTCGCAAATTTTTTTTTATGTAAGTGACTATCAAGTAATTGTATGGCTTCTTCGTGCAATTAGGGACTTATCCAGCACTCAAATTAATATTTCAAGGCTACAAACTGAACTTGCTGCACTTGTTCTGAGTTAAATTACCCTTTAAAATATTTTCTCGTGCTAGATAAGTCCCTAATTGCACTAAAAACCATACAATTACAGAATACTAAAGGTAAAGGAAACTTTTATTTTTAAACATCCAGGTTTCAAAGGCATTAACCGATGTTTTAGTGCTTTTTGTTACATTTTTGTTTTTAGCATTGTCTGCTAAGCTCTCAATCTTTTCAATTGAGAGGCTTGCAAACCTTTCTGTTATTTTTTTTTCAATAGAAAGCAATGGTTATCATAGTGATTTTGAAAAACCACCCAAAAGCAACTGAAATACCACTATTACTGATAAATACCACTCTTCTTTTAAGCCAATCAAATTGCAGGATTTTATTGAACTATTATAAATATGGATTTTAAATATTTTGGTTGCTAAAAAGTGTCTCTGGTGTTTACTACACACAAAGGCATACCAAGTGCCCCGCATGTGAAAAGTCCAGATTTTTTCTTCCTCATTATACTGAGAGCATACAAAATGTGAAACTACTTGCAGCTCTGGTTTCAAATGAGGTGTGATTTAAAACTGTCAGTACTAACTATAAAGTTAGGTGAAAAGGTACAAACCTCCAACCACTGCTGACTAAGCTGTTGGTGCTGAGCCAAGTTAACAACATCAGTCTCTTCTTCTGACCCACTTAAACAAAAATACCATAAGTATCAGGATTTCATGTTGTGTCTTCTTTGGAACAGAAATAATGTAGATTTCAATAAAGAATACAAAATAATATTCTGGGTTGTGTTTGGATTTCAAATGGTGATGGAAACTGTAGTAACCAGGGATATATCTCAGATAACTGGGAGAGAAAATATTTGTTTTTAAAAAGGGGAGTGAGTATTGTTCACAGGAACTGCTGTATTTACCTTTCTATAGGGTTCACATCCTGAGGAATGGAAGGAAGTTCAAAAATATCAGGTTCTCTCGGACTTTTGCTTCTCAATGTCAGCTCACTACAATACAAAGTCATGCAAATTACAAAAATCGTTGAACAAACTTTATCAAGCATTTCATAAAGTAAATTAATCAAAATTTACTTTAATGTTTTTAAAAAAGTTTTTATTTGTTCCTGAGAGCTAGCTTTATTTTTTTAATCTTTCACTCTCTGTCTACCAATCTGTCTGTCAACTGACAGATTTGTGATGCTTTGACAAAGGGCTAACACTCGAAACATCAGCTTTTATAAATTCCAACGGCGATGATAATCTGTTTCTCTACATTACTTCATGTCTGTCAACTGATCTACTGTACCTAACAATAATCTTTATTCTAACAAGAAACACTCTTAAAATTCATAACTCTGTGTACATGACTAACACCAAAATTAACTCCACTACAAACAAAATAATGTTTACTGACGGAAACATACAGTTCAAAGGAAAATAACAATTGTATCAAACAAGCTACAAACAATAACTATGTAGCATTAGCAAAAGAAGGGTGGACTAACCTGGACTAGCTACAACATAAACAATTGAAACTCATAACACTGATAGCAAAACCTATTTTTCTAAATGTTTATATTCAGTAAGTTTCACCTTTTCATTCCTGTAACAGCTTCAATGGCTTTTCCTTTCAAAAAATTTTTAACAATTCTCTCAGCAGTTTTACTTGAAACTGTAGAAGCTTTCTTCTTTCTTTCTCTTCTTGCATCCTGGAATTTAGTTAAAATACTTCATTACATCATTTAAAAATTATCATTATTATCATGATCATTGCCATTATCATTATAGGACTTTTTGTTATTTTAAATTATGCACTTTTTAGAAAATGACTAATAACGATGTTATAAATATAACTAATAAAATGCCTAATAAAAATAAAACTATTATTACTATTATTATTGCTATTATTAACAATCATTCATCAAAGAGGAAGTTAATAGTGGTGGCTATATACCAAGTCGCGAAGCAGCCAGGTACATATCCACTACTTTCACCGACACTGAGGTGAGTAATTGTTTTAGTATATACCACACAAGCTGAATAAGTAGCGGTCCAAAGAGCAACTTTGAGACAATATACTGATAAATGGCCTGACAAAATAATTCGTCCTGTGTGAAGGTCCCCACCCACACAAAGCAATTCTGCTGTTTGTCACCATTTTCAGCATTTTTATACTTGATGCTGACAGTATTCTTCATCTTGCAAACAAAATGCTTAAATCTTATATAATATTCCCCTCTCCTACCATAACCAGCCAGTAAAACCCTAAAATTATAGATACCATTGTCTTTTTCTTCAATGTTGGAACTCCTCCATCAAACACAAACACCGGCTTGATGCGGTAGAAGAGAAGTTTGCATAATCTATGAAAGAGTCCCACGAGATGAGCGTTGGGCACAAGATTGCCATCTATGTCTCGCATTCCTTTGAGCGACTGGTTGAGCAGTATGCTTGCATCTGTAACGAGGTTAAGAAAACTTTTCTTGACACAGTACAAATATATACCGAAAAATGTAGTTATGTTATATCGTCATTTCAAGCAATTTGTTTATATCTTAATAGGAAGTTAGTTTCAAACGCTGAAATCGACCCTGAATATTTGAGTCGCACAAGGATACCGACTGCAAGAATCTTGTTTTCCAGTGACTCCAACGTAACGTGCCGTCCTGCTGGTTCTAGAAGTTTCCAAAGCCCTTTAACCCCCATTTCACTTGCTCAATCAAGAGCTGTGCACCGATCACAACACATATAAAACCATTTCATAGTCACAGTATGCTGATCTCATGCATTTGCTCCGGACCATGTGCTGAAATGTAAAAATCAAATAAAACAATGATTCAAAATTTCAATAATATATAAATGTCTTAATTAAGATTTTTGTTACCATCCAAATAGCAAATGATTCATGCATTTAAAATAAGAAAATTTTACCTTTTGGATGAAACACATATTACACCGGCGCAGAAATTAAAAAGACATTTCTTGTTGAACTCTCCGCCACCTCATCTCCGCCATTTTGAAATACCTAAAGTCCGCTGACCCAATGAACTGTGGGCAGTTTTGGGCAAGGAGCCCTGGGGCCGAAATTAACTTGCGTGCACGTGGGCGCAAACTTTGAAAATCTAGAACATTCCAATTTCAATGTTTGTTTTCACGACCGGTAGAAACCTTCAAATTACGTAGCGTCTATGAAAAGCAACAAACATTACCTAATGTTGGTTAACTCCCTTGGCTTAAAGATTTGTTCTACGAAAACAATGTGTGTTCTTTACACGTGTGCTTTCTATAGTCGTGCAACTCGTTTAAAAGTATAAAACTGAATATAAATGTTGCTTTAATGCATGGTAACTTTTTCGTATCCCATTACTTATTGTATATTCCTTTTTGACGCAGAAAATTTTAAAAATCGTTTTGATAAACGATGTATTTTCATTTTTGTGGCTATCATGGAGGTATATACTAAAATCCCCAAGCATTATAACTTCTTGTTAGCAAAGATCTATAGTTAGATCCCAACACATTCACGCCTACGCGTGAGCTAACAAGCACATTTGTATTGCTGCGGCCTTCCAGAAGAAGAATCGGGGATGAATCTAGGTTATTGGGGAATTCCCCCAAATATGACACTTTTGTGACATCCGTGTGAGTCGCAGTAATATAACTGCGAAAAAAAGCGTTTTCTCCACTATTTACTGTAAAACAGACTCGAAATGTAATGCATGAACGTGATTTAAAGGGGGTTCACAAGTCAATAAAATGTGCCTCCCTGTTTTTAATTTCTGTGCAATGGTTAGCGAGCATTAAGACTTTTTTAGAATTTCTGTTGACACGAAAGTGCTTAAAGCCTTAAACTTTGTATCTTCCCACGCGAATGACACGCTTAGTTTTTACTTCCTTCCGCCCTGGCACTTTAATATTGATCAGTGTTTGTCGGTATCCGCGGAAATACAAAACAGTGATTCGTTTGACCTATAAAAAGGAGTGCTTTTTCAGGTTTATCAGTAAAATAGCTAGCAGACGCAGACTGTAAACTGTCCAGGGCCAGTCACTACTCTAGGAATACTCGAGTTTTAAGTACGAAAAAGATAAAAAGAATCAAAGCCAAGTGTGGAGTTTTTATACAGAAGACATGGAGTCAAGAGTTCTGGAACTTCTCGCAAACAAATCGGACTCAGAAAGGTTAAAAGCGATCGCTTACTCGATAGCTTGTCTGTGTACGGGGGCAACAGCCTTTGAAACACCGGACTACTTCATCTCGCCAAGTACCCAAGCAAAAGGTACATTACATCTATAGCCGGTCTAGATATTTTTATTTTGCGTTACATGTATTTAGAATTTAATGAGCTGTGACAATACAATGTTTGACAAACTAAGTCTTTGTTATTTTATCATGGCCTTAATGAAAAGTAAAAATAATATTTTCTATAAACGGCGGGAAAAAACTGTGATTTTTGTCTCGACAAAACTAACTTAGTAACTACGTAGTTCAGCAGAACTGCGGCAGTCTTTGTCCGCCTGTTGAAATCAGGTTCCGGGAAGGTTAACCACTGGTTTGAATTTTAATCTATGTGCCAGCTTCAAAAAAAATTTTGGTTTCCACCCAGTGACTCCTAGATTTAACAAAATAACGATGATTCAATAATGAAAATATGAAAAACGAAAATTGCTTAAATTACTGGTGAAGTAAAAATAACATTGACTTGCTGATCACATGATACTAAATATGGTTTCATGTCGTGATGTAGTAGTTTTATTATATAATATCAAAGCGTTACACAATGTCATAAAACAATTCAATAAATCTGTTTAGCCGTTTTAACTTGATTTTAAAAATCTAGATTTTAAAACTGTTTTTCAGCTTATAAATATCGGTTGTGTTTTTAGTCAAATTGTAGCGTGTTTCCAAACCCGTGGTGAATAAACCTGTCAGTTCGCAAACCAAAACAATATATAATTTAGATAATATCTAAGAAACACCTTAATTATTGTTCAGGACTAGATAAAAAACATATCATCACGAATGAAAAAACATGCTGTTTTCAGGTTTGAAAAGGACAGTTTAAATATTTTATCTTTACAAATAAGTAAAAACTGAGCTTTGTAGAGTATGAAAAGAAATTAGTTTCATTGCTATTGACCTTACTCAATGGCAATGGTGTCGTGGTATTTTCGCCATTCAAGCATAAACTGATTATTATCTCCGCCGGCACTCAGGTAATTAAACTGTTTCAACTTGGAGAAAATTTTAAAATACATACAGTATCGTCTGCAATCAAAGGCAAAACGTATTGGCGACTATTGCTGTCATAATCAACCCATTCCTACCTAGATTTAATCAATGAGAATGGCTTCAATCAATAACAAACTTTTCAACATTAAACATGAGCTGATCAATATATTTTAAAATACTTCATGCATCATAAGTCTCATCTATCGATGAAAATCTATTTCTATTTATAATATGACCCTGCAATCTGATTGGTTCACGTGCATGCGGTCTGTCAAAATGCGTATATTCGGCCCACAGGCCGTATACGCGCTTTTTCGGACCGGTTTCCCGGATGTTCTTTTCAAGAAAATTTTTAAAAATCGCAAAATTACTTTAAAAACTTTTTTTACTTCAGAAATTTTCCGAAAATCCAAAAATGCTTAAGAATCAGTTTTTAAACATTTCCATAGCTTTCCCATGATTTCCGAAAGCTGTTGGATAATTCCCATGATTTCCGAAAGCTGTTGGATAATTCCGATGATTTCCGTAGACGTAGGCATAGGATAGATTTCCGGAAGTAAAAAAGTCACATAATAAGCAAATTATTAACCTCACTTGCTCAGTCTGTATGTAAAAATGTCAGATCTTGGTCTTTTTTGTACGAATCTCGCTGCGCTCGGTCCGTACTGTCAAGACCTCGGTCTGATATTTTTCCATACAGACCTCGCGCTAGGATAATAACTCTTAATATTAAACCGTTAAAAAGTCGTGCTGTAGTTTTCAGTTATTAAAGGTTGTTTTAGGGTGGGTGGGACATGCAAAAGAAAGAATCCAAAACTTAGCCTTTTTCAAATTGAACTGCTAGCAGAGAAAGAGAGGGGAGGGGAGGGTTTGAGTTTAGATGCTTTTTTGCCGACGACGCTAGCAGGACTAACCATACATACAAGTTCAGTATCTGTGATGTATGAATAATCAACAACTTACGTACGTAACGAGTAACGGCTCTCTGTTTTGCCGGCGCCATTGTTGTGTAATGATATGAAATGAGGATTTACCACTAATTTCTAACTTTTTGAAATTACAGCTGACGAGAAACACAACAAGAGAGTGAATGAAGACGGCGAGGAAGAATTCAACACAAGAACCGGACAGCAGCAAAGATAAGCATGCACGAGTTGGAAAGCGAAGATGAAAGAGACCGTATATCCCATTCAGGAGACTGAGCCGTGATGACTCCCGCCGCCATTCTTTGATTCACAGTTCACGCTTATTAAAACTTACTAAAATACAAAAATTTCAACGGGTTTGACGAGAGCGGCTTTAAATGCTACCGACGTACTGGGGTTTGTCAAGATGAATCGCAATCTTTTAATAAAAATACGGTAAAGCTAAGTTACAGCTGCGTGCTAAATATCAAGACCATCATTAACTCCCACAACAAAACCGTGCTCAATAAAGAAACCCAACAGGAACCAGTAACACAAAAAAAGTAACTGCCTTAAGAAGCACTTATGCTCATTATCTGGAAATTGTCTCGTAGAAAATACTGTGTACCAAGCAACCGTAACGAGAGATGACACGAACGAAAAAGAAACATACATTGGCCTGAAAGAAAACTGTTCTTCACTGAAATTATATTGACATTCACTTAGGAGTCCTTTACTATTTTTCTACCTTTCTCCTTTTATATTTCACCTTATTTTGTAACTTAATAATCGTACGTTTTTAGCCTGCCTCGACTAGCATTATGCTATTGCAGGCTAAACAGATCTGTAAATTGTATTATATTATAACAATAAAATTATGTTATCATGATATCAAGTGATAAAAATTATAAATTTTCACATAGAATAAAGATTATATTTTTGTCTTTTTTTGTTTTAAAACCCGTTACAACAACCATACCCGCATGCAGTTCGTTCCGCAACGCCAACAAAAAAAACACGCCACAGAACCCTCCGTGGGAGAGGGGGTACTCCCAAAAAAATTGGGTAGGGGTGTGCGGAAATTGATACCCAATTTATGACCAAAACGGCTAAAAAAAAACAAACCCTTTGGGGCCGCACATACCTATATAGCCCATATAAATCTGGCAGCTAAAAGATCTGAATGTAAACTATTCTATTGACTGGAAAATTATAAACAATGTAAACCATACTCAAATAAGACCAAAAAATGCAAATTATGTCTCCACGAAACAACAACAACTTTATTTAGTACTCAGATGGTAGTAATTCACAAATAAAAAATGGGTAAGAGGTAGTGTAAGTATGGGTAGGAAGACCACAGGCTACTTATAAATAGATAAGCTAATCGAGCTAAGTGACCAGGTCATGCGGTAATAATTTCTAATTAAAACTTTCTACTAATTTTAGTAATTTAAACTGTAGATATGAACTAGTTTCGTCATGACGACATCGAAAAAAATATTTATTGTGTGACACTGACTTTCTGTTGTTGATAACATAATACAATTAATTCGCTCACCCCATTGTTAAATTTAGAACAAAAGCTATTGTTGTCTGATGCTAAATATCACTTTTAACTTCATGATGTTTGCAGAATAAATCAGACGCCTGATGATGAATGTATAGCTCAAGCTACACGAAACAATTTTGTAGCGACGGAGTAACCAGGACCACCGTTTTGTCTTTATCTATTTTTAAATAGATAAAAAATACTTACAACACATCTTCCCATACAGTTTTACGTTTTTTATTTATCTGTATATATATGTAGCATATTAACAGGAAAAGGGTCTCATCACCCATGCCTTAACCGGCTCTCTTAATAACAAACCTAAGGATGGATTTTTAAAC
>JAOCPT020000018.1:0-22981 GCA_026546935.2 Palythoa grandiflora | reverse complement strand
CTTTGGCGCCCTTTGTGTTAGTATTTAAACCTGCATTCAGATGTGTATACTGCGGATAATAATAATAATAATAATAACAACAACAACAACAACAAGGAATTACAAATAAGTGTAAGTTCCAGGAAGCAAGAAAATAATCTTAAGGGTTTCCCTTACTTTTGCTTTTAGGCATCTTTAAATTCCTAATCAGACAGAGCGTCTGAATTAGTTTTAAGAACAGTAGTAGCCAAATAGTTGCGAGTGATTATGCAAACGTTCCCCTTCCATCTAAAAATTCGGTAGAGCCAGTAAAACTAAACATGCTCAATTTTCTGTCCAAAACGTATTTTGCACCTTATCGCATGTCTATTTAACTAATGCCGTCCCTTTCCCCACACTCCATGCACGTTTACCCCAAACTACCGTCCATTTTCAGAGTAATAAATTCAAAAGCAGATTATCACTAGTGGGACATTAAAATTTTAACCCATCTTGCTGATTCTAGCCTTTTAGAATTTAGGCTACAACTCTGGGGATGACATTTGGTTTGCTTGGAAAATTTGAACATGACCTTATACGCCGAGTAAACATCTCCTTGATGATGAAAATACTTTTTGAATTTCGGCTTAAACCAGAGTTAAAGGTAGTCCACTTTGAACAACGTACCCGGCCCTGAACGGTAACTTACCAGACAAAGGATAGCTGATTGGAAACGGCGCTCTGTTTCTTCCACTCTTTGGTACTATGACGAAAAAATGTTCAAAGTCAATGTTAGTCTTGCTCGTTCCCTTCACGACAACTTCATGTTTGCCAGCACTGGTAGCAACCGACACTTTCCATACACCTACAATGGGATGAGAAAGTTCGTAAATTACACCCTTTTCCAGGGAGATCTTTTTATATGTGACGATGCGTCCCCTTGGATCTTTAAGAACAATGGTCGGATATCTGTTTTGTGTTGTCACCGAAATGAGCAGCTTTTCAATTGATTCATCAACCTGGATGGGATGCTCGGTTGTGGCGCCACGTTTACGTCTCCCGCTAGTGCCAGAGCCATCGTCGATGCAGGTTTCTCCTTTCAGTGACATGGCCGTCAAACCTTTAAGTTTCATCAAGTCACTGGACCTTGCAAATTTTAACATCAATCCGCATGTTTTACGAGCAACAGTTTCAAAAGGTTTGTATGATGAAGTAAACGTTATAAAGAAATTGATAGTCAAGCCAGATGCGTCGGCATAATCGAGCAAAATTTCTATATTGTCTTTTGTGGCGTCTTTAGCAGTGGCGTCAGTAAACACGTACATATTTGAGCCCAAGCGAGGTGTTTGTTCAGCATCGATTACTGCATCCAACATTCCTTTGAAGGTAAGTTCAGCATAGTCACCGCCACCGTGGGCGCCAAGTTTCTTGATAGCCTGAATGAATTCTTTCCCCTGCAAATTACTTTTGTAGACCAACGGTCCAGTTCCTAGTTGGGATAAAAGTTCACGAAGGGCATTTAACTATCAAAACTAATTTTCTCAAAATTACAAACATTTTGGCAGGTAAATTTAAATAAATCTGTTTAAAAAAGTATGTTATCACAAACAAACTAACTTGCACAACAATTGTTAGAGAAACCGCGCAACAACAAAAAACAACGACAATGGAAATGATAACTTTAATTTTATAATATTTTCAAAGTTAAGCACAACAATGACGCCAGTGTTGAGACCAACAACAACAGCAACGGCACATAATGGCGGCTGTGGCGTATAAAGAAGTCTAAAACATGTTAAGGCAAGATGTAAGATGAAAACATAACCACAATAATAACGAAATGCCGAACTTATATTCATACAAAAATGGTATGCTTATGATGAAAAAACTGTGCCATAACAGCAATCTAAAAAAGCATAAAATAACAATTATTAAAAACTGGATCATTGGATAATGCAATTAAGACTTTTTATTGGCTTAGCCGGCACTTTCAGAGCGGACATTTAGTTTACGCGCGCCCGCAGGATAATGTGACTGCGGATGCCCCTGTTTGGCATAGCAACATCTTAGCAACCAAAATTCCACCAATCTTCGCGTCGTAGCTAGCGTCAGAAAAGCCTTTGTATTTTATCCAATCAACGAGCGACTTTCAAATGGCTTTGCATACTGTTTCGAGACAAAATGGCGAGCTTGGAAGGCTAAAAAACTATGGCGTTTTCGTTTTCAATATAAGGCTACATTGCGTGTGATCATCGTTTCGACACCGCGAATATGAAGAAGGATGTAAGAAATCATGCTTTTTTCCTGGAGTATCGAAATTTTGCAGAAGAAATGAGGATTACGCAGTTAAAGAATGATCAATAACCAGCAGTTTAGCAAGGTAAGTCTTTTACTTCATTGCCTCATCTCTCTGTGGAAAACGCTTTAAGAGTCGCAATTGTATCTCTATCGCGGCCATTTTTAAAAGGACTCGACGATTCTCTGAAGATTGGCAAGTTGGAAAAAGTGTTTTATTTATATATTATATTTTAGTTGTGATATTGTATCTACATTTCGTTTTGTATTTTCCTGAGATTTAGTCATTTACGGTATTGTAAACTTCTCAAACGAACTATTTACACACACGGTTAAATACTTGAAAAATTATGGGCCAGTTTTTGAAAATATTACACTTATTAAATACGATTCTTTCGTGAGGTTTCTGTAAATTTCGAAGTATAAATGAAGTTGTATCCTCCAAGTAATTCTTCCAATTCTTCACAAACATTTATTTTTCTTTCTTTCTTTTTAGTGCCCTCGTCTTTTTCTCCGGAATAGTTTTTCTGCTTTCGGGGTACACGTAAGTAAAGTGGCGTTCTAGCATGCCCTTGTACCGCTTCGTCACGGGATGAACATTGTTGAAACGATTTTCCAGAGCGACGAACTCATGATGAATCGATTCGCCACCTTGTTCACCAAAGAAACCACATGGAAATTTCCACTTCCTAACAAAACTGACTATGTGGTCTTCTAACATGTGGAACTTGGGCGGAAAGGACTCGTCAGGAAATGTTGACCTGTAGTATGATGTCAGTCGCTTGATGTCGGCGTCTGCAACATAAAAAGTTTTAGAGCTGAAGTTGTTAAGTACTAAATAATTAAGTGAAACTGTTATGTTTCAAGGCTATGTAAAAAGCACACCTCAGTTTTCATAGGCTGAGTAATCGTTAAAAATAGTTCATGTAGCCCGGTAATGAAAATTTTTAAAATTGTTTATACCCAGAACAGTTACTTCATCATCCTTCATTGGTTCAATGCTGTTGTACTTGAAATGGCAGACACCAAAGAGGGTGAACAGTTTCTCATATTTATTGGCCACAGATGCTCCTTCTTCAACCAACTGCGGGCATTCTCTCTTTAGTGTGTCAACAATCTTTGAACACAAAGATTTGATGTTTTCTGGCTGAGAATTTGAAAAATGATTTTCAATGCAGTAAGTAACACAAAACAACATTTAAGACTGTTAAGTTTGGATAGAAATAGGAATGTTTTCAAAAGTTGTAAATATTATAAAATTCAGGTATGGGACCAGGTACATACCTTTAAAGCCTTGTTGATATGATTACCGACAAAACTGTTGCTGTGGTAAGCTTGCCTTTCAATCTTCATTTCTGCCAGTTGCACTTCCATATCATTGTGGATGAGCCCCATTTCTCTGGTGAAGGTAGTACTTGATTTTAAGTCCTTTGCAATGGCTTCCTGAATAATTGATTAAATTTAAAATTATTTTCAATTTTTGGTTATAATTGAGGTTTTTAAGAGCATTGCCTGTTGGGCACAACTTAAATAGAATAAAAGTAAATAGAAAATAGGATAAAACATCATTGTTACACATGCAAAAATTATAAATTAGGCATTATAAAAGTGTTAATTGATAAGTCAGAGTTAAAGTAATGTTCCTAAAACTATATCTTGTTTAGTGTTTTATATACCTCTTCTTCTGCTTTTTTTATCATTTCTCTGGCAAAACCCAAAAGCTTAACATGTAGGGGATCTGCATTTTCCTCAGAGAGTTCCTGGTCATGCATAGTGATCTGCTGAGCTATGTAATCTTGAACATACTGAGCACTGTGTCGGTTGGATGCTGCCACTCTTTCATGATGTCTGGCTTTTCTCACAGTTTCAATATATTTTTCAAAGTCACTTGCTGCAGTCGAGTCATCATCCACCGTTTCATCTTGTCTTTCTGCTCTTTGCTTTGCAATTTTTATGTCCAGTTCTTCACACTCGTCCTTCATCATGTCAAAGAACTTCAGGAACAAGCCAAGACTTATGTGGAGACCTGGAATGCAAATCTGAAGAAAAAAGTTTAAAATTTATGCTAATTTAACTGTTTTTAACATTTAGAATTGGATTTTGTGAGGGAACTTTCAATCGGGTGTAAAATTTATCATAATAAAAATTATAAAAACTAAAAACAGTGTTTACAAACAGACAATTACTTGATCAAGTGGTATCTCAATAAGGGGCTCATGAATAACATTGAAAAATTCCTTTGCTCGCTTTAGATCACCATTGGCTTTGTGCTGGAATTCTAGCAGCTGTTCCTTAAGGTGCTCAAGAGTCCTTGGCTGTACATCGCTTCGTTTATCTTTCGGAAGTTTCATCTCTGCAGCCAAAATTGTGCACCATATGCAAGGATGTCGACCTGTTTTAGAATAAAAGAAAATTATTTTGAGTCAGTTGGTGTTATATAAAAATGTTGAAATAAAGTAATATTAAATTTGATACTTATTTGACCCTCACTAGTCATTGAAAACAACACAACCAAGTTCTACTTGCCACTTGCACCAGAGATCCCCATCATTCTGCAAATGAATTCATAATCACCGAAGAAAAATAACCGAATTCTCTTGCCCCTAGAAAATAAATAAAATTATAAATTATGAGCAAAATGAAGCATGATTTGCATCGATAGTTGAATAAATTCCTTACTGCCATGTCTGTTGTCTTAAACATTCCAGTTGTTCCCTATAGTGCATCATTGCTGTTCTGAGGTTGTTTCTTGTGTCTTTTGCCTGAAACAAATTAAATACCACAGTTTTCTTGCTTGAATTTGGGTTCTCAACGTTGGCAACTTGAAAAGCAAATTTCATGGTGCCCCTCCCATGGTCTCCCCCGACTTTGATAAAAACTTCATCCTCAGGAATGTTGTTGTTGTGCCATGTAAGGAATCCAGCTCTAAAAAAGAGGAAGAGATGTACAATGTCTGTGGGATTGTAAAACAGCTCATACTTAAATATATTTAAAATTTACTGTAGATAGTACGGCTTCTAATCTTTTAAAATATCAGATGCATTTCTTTTTTTCTGTTTAACAGCTGGTTGCTCTTTTAAGTTTTTATGTTGCTGTTTTATTTAAGAAAGTTTTTATGTCCTGTTTTTAATATATTTTAAATAGTTTTTATGTTGCTGTTCTATTTTAGATCTAGTCTTTATGATGCTATTTTATTAAAGATAGTTTATATGTTGCTGTTTTATTTTAGATAATCAGAATGTATATTATAGAGACATTTTGTTTTACCTAGCATTCTGGTCCAAACATGTGAGGATCTTTTCTTGTAAGTTTTCAACATAGGCGCAAGCAGTATTCTTGATCTTCACCACGGTCTTGTTCCCCTGTTTCGTTTGGTGCTCCATTGGTATAAATTCAGCTGCAAGGTTATCCCCGATACGGTTTTTTTGTTGTACTCTTTGCTTTTTCTCGCTGTCCATTTTTACCCCCCATTTTTTGAACCACCTATTAAAACAAAATGAGAACGCTATAATTAATGGTTTTGTCCTGAAGGTTGAAAGTTTAAACCTCTCGTAACTGACCTCCGTAACTTGTTAAGACTGAACCATGACAGTCCCAAGTCACCCATCATTGTCAAGGACTCTCCTTCGGGTAATTCTAGAATCAGTTCCCGTCCAAGAACTTCCTTCAGTACAGCAGCCCTTTCCTCCCTGTTCTTCTTCCTCAGGTGCTTGATCATGTGTATGTCCAAGTGTCCTTTGGTAGTGGCGGAACCAAGTTCTTCAATTTCTCTGGTACGGCGCCGAAGATGTCGTGAGGTCACGTTGTCGCTAGGCTTTTGTGCCTGGGGCACATGCATCAGTACTGTGGGCTGAAAAATTTGCCTTAATATTAGAGGAAAGAAAAATGTACAAAAAGGAAGGGGGGAGTAACGATATATGAATTATGCTATTTGAAAATAACTTTAATTTAGTTACCTTTCCACGCCCTTTCAATGAAACACTTCCATCGGCAGATTCTTTAAGTTTCTTTCTGAAGACTTCCGTCCCCAACTGTTCCACATCTTTGGATATTTTCCCCGCTCTCACTTCGGTAAGTGCTTGATCAATCGTACGGGATGGCCCTTCGGTGCTACTTGTTTTATTGCAACTTGGAGCTGAAATGGTTTGGGCTGGGGCTGGGTCTGGTTTTTCGCAAGTGTGAACTGAACATTGATCGTAGGTCATTTTTACTTTACACTTTTTGCATTGAACTACTTGGCTTTCCATAAGCTCGCGCAACAGTCTTGATGCAGGTTTGACTTCATCTCCTTGGCCAGTAAATTGGTTTGGCAAAGAAAACAGGATATTACAGTATCGTGATTAATTTCAAGGTTTTTTATGAAACAATCGGCACAAGCGCAATGTGTACAAAAAGTTTCCACCGGCATCTCCAGAAGGTCTGTGCATATCGGGCAGTAAAACTGAGATTTTTTGCTTTCTGTAAAAATAAAATTTTCGTCGAATTGTGGGCAGCGAGTTCTGGTCATCGTTTTTGTAATTTCTCGAACTTTGTTTACAAGGGCAGTTCTTAACGTTTGAGTACTTTGCTCCTTTCCGCTCATTTCCTTTTGTTTGGGTCGCGGTCCGCCACCTCTTTTGGTTTTCTTTGGTCTTCCAGCTTTTTTAGATTGTTCAAATCTAATACACGTACTACAATTATTATCACTGTGATTTTCCCATGTTACGGGTTCAAGCTTTCGTTTTCCGTTGACCATCGCACAGTAGCAGATATGACAGAAAGCTGGGGGATGAATAGTCTGGTCCTCTTTCTCAGCGCTCAAAGACAGCGAATTTTCTAAAAGATGCTGAAACTTAAGGCAGCTGTACACGGACTCGTACTTTGATTTGGCTTTTGTGAGTTTGTTTCCGCAAATTCTACAAAGTGTTTTCAGAATTTCGTTATGAAATAAGTTAACATCCCGCTCGCCTTCCATTGCCGACGTCGTCAAAAGCAGAGTTTACAAAATATTAAGTGCTGCTGTAGCAAGAACGTTTCGAAATGAAGTAATGAGGTGATTGCCCAACTTAAAAGTATAAAGGTGAAAGAATGTGTGGGATGTTATAATTTACGTAGGAAAATTTCCGAAAGCTAGGAATTCGGCTTACAACATCTTTATTGAATTTAACGCGCTTCCGCCATTACACAACCCTTGCCTCAGATTCCTTCGCGTTTGTTTATTACTCCCTGACAGCCAATGTCGCAATTTTTGCAAATATAGCATTACTTTTAATGCTATAACTATCTCAAAAATGCTGGTTCCTTAATTATATCTTTCATCACCTCTCTTCAAAGCCACGTATTCATAACTACCTTGAAGAATAAACTGAGGACTGACGACGCTCTGCGGTTTAGTATTAACAGAGTTTATAACTAGGGCATTCGTCACGCGTTAATAAAGCGCGGTCGCTCAGCTAATGTCCGCAAAGCAATGGTTTGAAAGTGCCGTGCATATCAAGCAATTTCAATGACAGCGGCCACATTAAAACATCATCACGGAAGGGGAAAAATTAGTGATTTCTAGGAAAAACAAAAAAAATTACCATAAAAGTATGACTTTTTAGGGCACGCAAAAATAGGGATTTTTAGGAATTTTAGGGCCACAACATACCAGGGTATAATGAGAAATAAGGAATGGATTAAAAGGAATAATCTGTAGAAGTTAAAAAAAGCTAAATTCTCCCAAACTGCTTCCATGGAAAGTATAAGGCTCAGTTGGGAGAATTTACTAATACGTCAGTTGTCGTGTTTAGGGTTTAAAGGATTAATTTTGACAACTTTCAAAACATCCCTCCTGACAGTTTTTCGCCTGCTATTTGAGGGTGAGTAAGGACGCGGTAGCCAAGCCTTTTTAAAAAATGGCTTAGTAACCTCGCCTTAGTATGTGACTATAGCTGTGTGCCTGGCGCCGGAACAATTAGTTCCATTGCTCGAGAATGCGCGATTTCCTAACCTAACTGTACATCTCTTGTCCAATACGAACCAAGTATTTTGTAGAGTATATTATAGAACCAAAAGGTTTGGAACCCCTATTACGAAATAACTGCCACTTTCGCATTTTTTTTTTACTTTCATCTGAACATCAAAAGCGGTGGTATTCAACAGGCTTCGTACTCTTTTGAAGTTCTGAAATTCCATAACTTTCCGTGACTTTTTCCATGATCCTTCACAATATTTCATGACCTTGTGCTGTTCGTTTCTTTGATAAAATACATCACGAAACCCCTCAATTACCTGACACGTTAGCCAAGATGAAGGTAGAGAACAGCTGTTACGTCGAGATATTTGTGCAAATGAACGATTTTCTTTCATCCTTTAGATTATTTTTGTACAATCCTTTCTAAATTGTACCAATTTTCCATGACTTTTCATAACCCTTATCGAACTTCATGACTTTCCAGGCCTGGAAAATGAAATTCTAAAACTCCACGACTTTCCATTTTTTCCATGACCCGTATGAACACTGTTCAATCTTTCAGTATCTGATAAACTTACCTTCTTCCACTTGGCTTTTGCACGTTCTCTCTCAAACTTCTGATACTCAACACGATCCTAAAGCGATCAAATGAACAAAATACTGTTAAATTCTACCTCATTAAACACGAAACACTCCAGAAATTTACCTTTAAGACTCACAGAACTGGCAAAACGAAACAATAAACTTCTACATTATGCATAAGTTTAGGAATTGTAACACAAGGCAAAAACACACGTAATTTTTCCTAACCATTTTTTTTCTCTTTGAAATTTGGATACAGAACAGTATTGGGTTACTTATACCCCTATTACATGAAGCAAATTTCAGCCTGGGCTGCGATCTCAGCTCGCCCGGTGGGTGGACTGAAATTGCGTGTAACCTTTAAACGTAAGGAATACATGAAAAAAAATTTCAACCCATGCTGAAATTCGTCATGTAATCGGAGCCTTATTGCATTTTCGCAAGCTAAAAATGTACTACACAGACGCTGTAGAATGTTTTCATACTTGAGACGTTCTTAAATTAAATTAAAGTGTTGTGACTGTGAACATCTTATCCATCTTTTCAGGTGGCATAAAGTAGGTAAGAACTTACAGTTTATTGGAATCTAACAAAATCGAGCTTGTTTTCGTGAAAACGCACCCAACAGTCATAACAAATTAGTAAGTTTGCTAGATAAGATCATTGACTAAATAAGAAATGATTCATGGTTAACTTGTGACTATCGTGTTATGAACGCACGTGGGAAGTTGGGAGGCATCCCGGACAAATCAAATGAAGCCTTCATATTACCGGCCCGTTCCTTCATACCCCTCTTCAATGTTGCAGTTTTCCTTGGGATAAAAACTAAAGTGTCACTTGAAAATTCCCTGACAATATCGGTTAAGTAGTGGGTTAGGGTGTTTCACTTCATTTTGTTCGGGGATTTACAGAGTATTAAAATCTAACAAATTGAGCTTGTTCTCGTGAAAAAGCACCCAATAGTCACAACAACTTAGTACATTTGCTAGATTAGATCACTGGCTAATTAAGAAGTGTTTAATGGTTAGCTTGTGTCTATCATGTTATGGTGCACGTGGGAAGTTGGGAGAGTCGACGAGAGAAGCGTTTGAGCAGAACGTGGCAAAGCCAAATAAGGATAGTAAGAATATTTTGAATGGAAGCAGAAGAACATTAAGATGTGCACCAGTCTACAGGATGATGTATTCTCACTGTAATAAATCTAAACGTCAATTTGAGAAAACCTTGGGAACTTTGGAATCATTACTTAAAATATCATTCATTCTGAAGATGTCGCTGTTATTTAAAACAACACGTAAAGCATTATGGTAAGTGCGATGTGCAACACGTATGTGGACTGAAATCTGGACGCAGTACTTATAGTGCTACTGGAAAAGCTTTTATAGGATGCCTTACCGCCATCAATATCAACAGTTTCCATATAAGGAGTAGAATCAATCCTATGCCAACAATGCCACCAATGACGCCCAAGACAATTGCCAGAATGTTGGGTTCCTCCGGACATCCTGTAACGGAGAGAATACTGTGTGAGACACTCTGTATTAAGGATCACACGCGTTGCGAGTAGACTTTTCCTTTAGTGAATGAGGAGCTTTTAGATATCTACTCTGTAAGGACAAGTCTCTATAATCACATGCCAATCGTTCTAATGGCAGCTAATAAATATGTAATGAAAAAATACATTTTGTTATAGAAACTGTGGCAAAACATGCTTAAGCTATATTAATAACGCGTTAAATAATCTTTATCTTAAGGTTACCCGAATGGGGATCTTAATGAAGGAGGGCATATAAAAGGTAAAGTAGTTGTAGTTGTAGCGTCACCACATAAATAGTAAAGGTGGGGGGCGGGGTATACTACCTTAACCATGATGCTCAATGGAAGTTATTCACACGCAATATTCTAGTTAACGTGAAAGTGAGGCTTTGACTTGCAGCTCGCGGTCTTTGAACAACAGTGATGGATTTACACAGGTGTTCATTTGAAATGCTTTGATCTACCAGTCTTCGTCTCACTTTCCCGCAAACTAGTGCTCAGTAATGTTAAGTCTCTATATGACGAACAGCATTTTCTTCGGTTTTGGAATCTCTAGTATGCGCGTAGAAGAGTATTCTAAAAACATTTTTTCGATTCTGGCAAATATTTATCAAAAAATTGAGCTTTAAAGTTCCTGCACCGGCCATGAACAACAAAGAAGACCGGTTTGCCTCCAGCTCGCATTTTTAAATGCCCATATTTTATCTATTACTTAGATATTATAGTAAATAATAAAAATTCTTTAAAGATTATGTCAAAAATTTCCAAATAATTAAAGAATTAACCCCTTACTTTAACTTTCAAGCTATGATATTATATATGTTTTCAATTCAATTTCCCTATACAATGTAACTTAAAAAATAAAAACCTGTTATAAAAGTTTAGGCTAAAAGGTTCTTGTATAAAGGAGGTCTAATTGATATATCTTAGTGTAACAGGTTCTTATACGCGGGCTTTTACTATATTTCTTCCTTACTTTTCTCTATAAACAAATTGTAATTGGTATCATCGCCCAGTTTCTCATAAGTGTACAGATAAAGGCAGTCATTTGCATCCTTGTGGTCACAGCGGAAAAGACCCTTGGCTGCAAAGAGATTTAGATTTTCAAGTCATTAGCATTAAAAAACCGAAATATCAGTATACCTAAATATACTGAACAGCATAATACGATTGTTATGAAACAAAATATAAGTTGGAAAATAGCATAGTACTAAATTTAGACATAAGCAGATCAGAAGCCTTACAGATAACATAGACACAGCATTGAATTTAAACAGAAGAATCTCAGTAGCCTTAAAGATAACACAGGCACACCACTCAACGTAAACACATGCAGATTAGTAGACTTAAAGATAACACAGGCACACCACTCAACGTAAACACATGCAGATTAGTAGACTTAAAGATAACACAGGCATATCACTCAACGTAAACACATGCAGATTAGTAGCCTTAAAGATAACACAGGCACACCACTCAACGTAAACACATGCAGATTAGTAGCCTTAAAGATAACACAGGCATATCACTCAACGTAAACACATGCAGATTAGTAGCCTTAAAGATAACACAAGCATACCACTCAACGTAAACACATGCAGATTAGTAGCCTTAAAGATAACACCGAGGCACACCAAGATAGCATACATGCACGGTACTAAAGGTAAACACAAACATATCAGTAGCCTTGAAGATAAATGAACAACACAAACTTTAAATACAAAAATAAGAATAAATCTACCCTAAAACACCTACACAAGGCCACTCTACTTTTAATCATAAGCAAAGGCAAATCACACACGGAACACAATCTTTCTGTTTTTCAACACTGCATTGTGACGTTATGATACGACCGTCGCGGTTATGAACGCAATTTAAGTAACTGCGAAAGAAAAGCCTGAAAAAAATTCAGGTTTCAACGGGATTCGAACCCGTGACCTCTGCGATACCGGTGCAGTTCTCTAATCAACTGAGCTATGAAGCCACATCTACTGGAAGTAGGTCAATTTTAGTCAATTGTAACCGCGAAGGTTGTATCATAACGTCATTGCATATAACTGCTGTAGAAATCATTATCATCATTGTACACAGCATTGTGTTTGAATAAAAAGGAGACTGAAGAACATGCCAAAACGTACAGGTTTTAACTGTGATGTCGTTGACATTTGAAAATTCGTTTACATTTGCTTCACAGCGATTGGAATTCTTGCACTCATCCAGTGACCTTTTATCGAAACCCGCTAAGCACACGACGCAGTCCTTGTTACGGGCGCAAATTCCACCCTTACAACCCTGGTAAAGAAAAATCAATCACTATTTAACTGTCACCATAAACTGAACTCCTTTCACTGGTTGGGAGAACCAACGACTTGCAAGAGACTTTAATTCTATGTACAAGAACACTAAAACTAATTAAACTTTAATAATATATTGTTTCAAGGAGCTCTTGGTTTCCATGCTACAAGGTCAAAAGTTCAGAGGTATTTCTGTTATTTCTTCACAAGCAGCTAATTTTTTACAACTTCAGCAAGCCACAAAATAAGCTATAATGGTAACTAGTAATAATCATAAACTAGTGAAGTGCGTTTGACAATATGTTTCGGAACTATGCAAGTACGATTTTAAACCTAAATCAAAGCTAACGGTGTTTGTACCAGTATATTATATTACTGAATACTAATTTCTTTATTGTCTTTTGTCATTGCAAGCAAAGGCTAAATTGTGTTAAAATTTACAATGATTGCCTATTAATAAGTAATATATACAATATAAGCAGGAGATCTGTATAAGGATTTAAAACAGCGAGCTGCATTATCAAAGTCAAACAATAACTAAAGCATATTTTGTTAAAAACTTCAAAGATAAAATATTATTTTTCGCAAAAAATCCAAGTTAAAGTCGTATGCAAAACAGGACGAATCTCTTGCAAATTTGCAAACTCGATCATGACTATGATTTTTCATTGTGTTTGCCTTATGAATTATTAATGAAGTTGATAAAGATATATACATGTAGCCGCCCGTTATTAAAGAGGAATACTGGTGTTTTTGCAGCCTAAATAATCTTTATACATTAATGAATTACTCAAGTTTAATTATTTTACTTAATTCCCTTACTTTATAGTTCATTTTAAATGTTGTAATTTTGCAAATTGGACACTAGGTAATAACATCTGCCCTTGGAGGACCAGGAATTATGTATTGTAGTGGTGATATATTTTCATTAAATGTAGTGTATTCATTTGATTATTAGTTCATCGTCAGAGAGAGAAACTCTGATGTGTCTAAGAGGAAATAATAACAGAACAAATGCCAGCAAAAATCAGACGCGCCGAGCGGGAATCGAACCCACGACTCACCGATTTCACGACTGGTGCTCTACCACGGAGCTACCGAGGCAACTACAGTGGGATGGGATGATTTTAAATACGGATTAATAAATACTGATTAATAATCGAATAAAATATAGTATATTTTATTTGATTATTTCATTTATTTATTTATTTATTTGATTGATTGATTGGTTGTTTAGTTCATTTGAAATCTGCTAATTGATTGGTGTGTTATTGACAAAACAGTGCAACTATTTTTGAAAATCGCACGATCTCTAATACAATTTGGAACTAATTGTTGTGAGCACGAGTATCCATTCAATTCCAATTGTACAACAACATCATGTATGTTTCTTCTACCCAGTTATCAAAAGACTTCAATCCAGGTTTGAGTACTCTTGTTTTTGTTTTTATCTGTTGCTTTCTACTTGAGATTTTTTGCGTTGTTCGCATTAAAAATAGCAACATAGAATTGTTTGAATTTTCCTACTCTCAGTCTTAAGTGCGTTGTTATCGCTGCAACTGAATTCGGAGCCTGCAGAGTCCAATTAACAAGACGGTTGTAATCCTCTTGTCCAATTAGAACGGAGTAGTTTTGTGGAGTATATTATTAATGTTACGACCGCACGCAATTGGCCAATCACATTGCAGTGAACACCAGTGTTTTCAAAATCCATAGTAACAGATTAACGGAATACTACATCTCCAAATTTAAATCAAAGGGCTCTTCATTTATGTAATAACAAGAGGAAACTAAATAGCCTTACTTGTGCCGGTTCTGTGCAAGCCTTTACAGAACACAGTAACTAGATTTCATTAAATCTAGAAGAAATGTTGTGTTGACACAAGCTTCTTTTTCTCAGAAGAAAAAACTTCTGAGTCCATAACGGGAATCGAACCCATGACCCTCTGATTACCGGTCAGACGCTCTACCCACTGAGCTACAGGAACTCACGTAGGGAATGGGTCACTTGACTCTTATAGATGGAACATCGGGTATAATTTTGTCCTGCTAACTGCTGGGCTGAATGTATCCATACGCTTAAGAATTAATCAAGTATAAAACTGCAGCTTGGGAATAACTATAGAAGAAATGTTGTGATGTCACAAGCATCTTTTTCTCAGACAAAAAAATAAAAATTCTGAGTCCCTATTGGGAATTGAACCATTACCCTCTGATTACCAGTTAGATGCTCTACCCACTGGGCTACAGGAACTCATGTGGGGAATGGGTAACTTAACTTGGCTCAGTCTTGTAGATCGTGCATTGGTTATATGCCCTGCTAACTGCTATGCTTAATATATCCACTCGTTTTCTGAGTATTAAATTGATGTGTAATACTGCCGGTTGGAATAATATATTATGAAATCTTTAATATTCTACTAGCTGCTTTTTCTCAGAAAAATAAAACTCCTGAGTCCCTAATGTAATGCGTTGTTATGTATTTCAGGCAACAAACAAAGCAGCTGATGCAGCTGCCGAGGCTGAGGAAGGTGAAGCCTAGGCACTAGTACCAAGTCCCCAGGTTTCAACCGGTCATGTTCGCTTTTCTTTGGATTTGAATTTTAACTGTCTACAGCTTTTATCACACAATTGTTGTAAAGTTAAACTTTAACCCCAAGACAATCAGAATTTTGCGCCCCAAGTAGTAAAGCAGTGGTCATCTTAGAAACCAAAACCGCCTGAAGAAGATGCAAAAGTATATTTTAAAGATGGTGAAGTGAAGAGCTCTTTTTGTGAAAGTATGAGGACAAATACAGTTACTCAATGTAGAAGGTTTTTCTGGTTGTGTTACATATAGAGGTTTTGTGAAAGTGGTTGTCATTAACCGTCACATTTATGGATAGAGACATTTCTTCTCTCCCATGTGCGACAGACGTGTATAGCCTTTATTCACTATGGATGTCTTGAAAGTGCATTTGTGGGGTTTCTTTTTTCACTTTAGTTTACCGGGAATATTGCGAGTTCTAGCTTTTAACTTATGTTCTTAATTTGAAAATGTTCTTTAGCTTTAAATGTTTCTCAGTAGTTGTACTAAATCTCTTTAACTCTTTCACTCCCAAGCAATTTATCAACATCTCACTTCTCCTTACATAACTCAAACAAAATAATACAACTGGTTATGAGAAATAAGGAATTGGTCAAGTGGAATAATCTGCAGAAGGTAAAAAGTGAAATTCTCCCAAGTTGCTAATATGTTAAGCACTGTGCTTGGGGCGTAAAGGGGTAATATATGATCACGTTACGAGTATCACTTAAGTTGTTTTTTGTTTTCAAAATCATCTCACGACTCCATTTTATTCTATTTTTCTTATTTTTGAACGCCTTTGAAGAGAAGCTGAGCTTTCCGATAATCAGTATGAATTGGATGTAATTTCCTGGCTTTTATGACGCAGCTACTTATATTCAGCACCTACTGGCTGTAGTAGATGTGTTATACAACCAGCAACGAAAGAACTTTGGAAACTGATGCGGGAACCAAACAGCAGTCTTATAAAAACCAATAAAGCATGTGTGAGTCTGCTATATTTTTTCAACAATTCGTTGTTGCCTTGGACTTCTTTACCTTGCTGTTTTTAGACTTTATACTGTCTTGAATTTCTTTTTCCTTGCATACACACGGGTCTTCCTATATAAACTCAAATGCACAGTGTTCCTGTGCGTCTTAAGCCTCGCGCAAACGGTTATCAACATTTGCTTTAACATCCATTCGGTTTTGTTGAAAGCTTTTCAAGTGTTGAACGATGGCGAACACTGGGTGGCAAACGCTTCCAACTTTTGTTTCAATAAAAATGCGCGAGAAGTCTGATTGTCGGTACCAGGCCCCGACTCGTTGTCTTCCGTAGACGAGGACGCATAATGTTGAAAGACGCACGAAAACGGCTTAAACAACATTCAACATTTTCGACAGACAACAAGAAGTGTCGAATGGATGTTGAAGCAAAGTTTTTTAACTTAAAAACTCTTTCAACGTCGATTCGACTTCGCTTCAGCATATTTAACATTGTTAAAAGGGGTTCGAATTCAAAATATAAATCTTTGTTTATATTATTTACTTCATTGCCATACATACTCTCTTTCTAACCGAGATACAAATTGAGAAGTACTGAATGTTAAAAGAGCTTTCCAAAATAAACCTCTTCTGTAAAAAATTAGACCAATATGTTAAATACAGTTTCCGAAATGGTTTTTAAATATTGCAAATTTTACAAAGAATGTAAGAACTCGACGGTTTCGACACCCAGTGTTTTGCGTTTCTTGGAACACCGATATGTCTTTTAAAATTGCCTGTATAGAATCTTATTTTGGTCGCGAATCCATTTTTTTTTTGCCTTTCTCAGAGTTTAAACTCCTGAGGGTAGCCACGATCCTTGAAAATCCTGGAATTGGGAGAAAAAAATTCCAGGACCGGGAAAACCCTAAGATTTGGGTCGTTGTCCTTGAAAAGCCTCGAATTGGCCAAAAATTTCTTTATACTTTCAAAATTTATAAAAATAAGCTGTTTGTTAAAAAAAATTAATGTGACAACGTTGTAAAACAAAACCACTACTCCCGAAGGCTTGATTTTTGTCCAGCAACAAATCTTCTAAAGCTTTTTAATATAGTATGTGTATTGTAAAACTAATTTTTGAAAAAAATATGTAAAATATTCAAGTTTTACTGATTTGATGGAGAAGATAATGTATTTGCTTGAGAATATCCTGGAAAAGCCCATAAATTTCACACCCAGTAAATAGGTGCAGCCCTGACTCCTTTTTATGTCATCCGATTGCACGCATGTGCAATGGATGACATATTGTGAAGGGTCGAATTTGTCACTCACTCACTCCGCTGTTAGCTCGATTCACCCAAATATGGGGAAAAACTCCATATATGGCAACAAAAATATAATTGCGTGCGTCATCGAAAAAATTCCTCCTTGCGTTTGTGGAAGTACAGGATTTTGGCGTTAAAGATTGATTATTTGCCATCGATTTTACATAAAAAACGCATACATAGTGACAGAGAGTGTCTACAGGAAAACGGATCGACCGATCGAAGGCCCATTTCGGAATTTCATACGTTTTTTATGCAGCTATCGTCAACTCTCATCGTCGTTTGACCCCGGCTTAAGCGGGTAAGTCGTTTTGAATGAAATTTCTGTATAATACCTCCGAATTTGTGAATAAATTTTTGTTCAAAGATATTGTTGTTTGTCCGTTATTTTTTGTGTCAAGGGTCGAAATTTCCTTGCTTTACCGGTAAACATATGATTACTTTTGTTGCAATTCTCGGGTTCGGTTCTTCGAATCTGTTGTTGTTTCTTCCCGGGTGGTCACACTTTCCTCGAAAATAAATACATTTTTATTTCAGCTGAGAAACCACAAATTTTCATTCAAAATAATTCATAAAAGTATCCTAGTTCCATTTAGTAGAAGTGGATTTGTTCTGACAGTATTTTTTCTACTTATACTGGGAATTAACTTGTATTCTTTTCTTCCAAACCAAATTAAAACTGCTTTGAAGTTCAAAGTTTGATTTGTTGCATGGCGCATCTAATTTCATCATTGACATTTAGCAAATATTTATCAAATTTTGAAACGATTTTCACGACTAAAATATTTCAAATTTAAAAGCAACTAAATTTTTATTGACAATTTGAATGCAACTTTTGGTTTGGAGTAATCCTTTTTTAGACTATTAGAAATTCATCTGTGAAATCAACAGAGCAAAGCAAACCTCCCTCGACGCGACAGGCCGTGTCACATACAGCAAGATTTTTATCACAAAATTTCTTCAAGCACATTGCTTTAAAAAGAACTAATAATTTCATCTAAAACGAGCAAAATGAAAATTAAAAATTAACTGAGTATTTAGCAAATAAGTGGCCTGAAACTGAGTTCAGATCTGTTGTATTTTAAAACCAACAGCAACAGAAACTGGTTTTTTGTCGCATTATTTTGTGGCACTAAAATAAACTTTCCAAATCTTTTTCTAAGATTCCAGAAGGATGGTATGGTTAGGGGGTCTTTTTTCTCTTTTACTAAATACTCGATACTTTTATATGGTAATTTAACGCAAAGTCTGTATGTTTGTAAAACATGAAATTTATTGCGAACGAGCGATTCAAGCCAAAAGGCGAGGATCGTGAGGCGGCAGCATTATAGAACCGTGTGCGTAAGTGTCGAACTGCAGGCGAAAAAATCTCGACTGATCCAGAGAAAAGTAATGTAAAGTAACAATAGAAAAAATAAGCCAATCAAATGTAATATGTAACAATAGAAAAGACTTGTGAGCCAATCGCAGTGTGAGTTTTTGGTAGCGTAACAGAAGGTAACAATAGAAAACACCTCACGACATACGTTTGGGTGATAATTGATGCAACTCAGCTTACACTGACAGATCTCAACATCATTTTACACGACCTGTAGAATTTTTTTTGTGCGCTAAGCTCCTTGTGGAAAGCAGGGAAGCCAGCTCTGTAGGTTTTATTAAAACGTGTTGTTTATTTTGTAGTAATTTTTCGTCAAGAACAAAAATTTCTATCCGTATTACTATTAGCAAGAGTCCGTAAGAGCGAGGTGTTCACAAGACGAGAGGTGACTGCCACTGATAATCTACATGAAATGAACTGTTAACATAATAATAATGATGATGATGATGTTGTTGATGATAACGATAACAATATAACAAATTGCGATGGCATGATAAAATCAACTTAAATTCAAGTTGTTCTCTTCTCAAGGTGTCGAAGGTAGAAAATGAATACCAGTCCCTGCAACAAAACAATATCGAGTTAGACCACCAAGTCTCTCTCTTGCAAAGGAAAGTTACGGATTTTGAGTCAGCTAAAACTCAGTTGGATCGTGAAAAGAAAGACATCAAGAAAGAACTGATGGTAGCTAACAGCAAAGTTGCTGATCTTGAGGTAAAGTATGAATACGAGTCAAGAGAAAAAGCTTCAACAGAAATTCAGCTTGCAGACTCTCAGAGACGTTGTGTTAGCGCACGCGAGGAGCTGCTGAAGGCTGAACAGCAGCTTGTAGAGCAGAGAATGATTGTTGAAGTCACCAAGAAAGAACTCGGAGAAAAAGAAAACTTCATTGACCAATTGAAATCAAGTAAAGCATATCAAGAGCAGCAGATGGACACGTTGAGATCAGCACTGTCTAGCAGTCGTGAGGACTGCGAACGTTTAAAGTTTGAAAAGAGTCGTTTACACGAGGAAATACTCGATTTAAAATCATCCGGCTCTGAGGTTGAAGTGACTGTGCAGAAGATGATATTAGAGCGAGATCGCGTACAGAACGAGTGTTGCAACTTAATGTCAAGAACTGGGAACCTCGAACAACAAATCACCGACCTGGTAAGGGAGAAGGAGTCTCTTGCCAACCAAGTTGGAGAGTGGAAACATGCAGCGAAAAGGTAAGTTTCCACACATTGGTAAGCCTAATGCTAAATATCAGTGATAAATTATCATCTATATAATCTTCCACAGACTTCTGAGCAGATTTTATGATTTTACTTCTTTTTTCATAAGTTTCATATTTTATTAGCAGATAAATAAACAGTGTCAGCGGTGTGAACACCTGGGACCGGTTGTTCAAAAGCCGATTAGCTCTAATCCTTGGTTGAAATTTAACCGGCTATTTTGTTTCAGTGCATTATAAGCGATAGTTTAAACTCAAACTTCACCTGACAAAAGGTTTATTAATACAGAGTAACTCTGTCAAGAAAAAAATCAACTTTCACAAGCAGGCCCTCAAAATTCTGACGTTCAATTTTTCACTCTTCCAGGATTAAGCTAATCGATGTTTGAACAACCGGGCCCTGTAGCTCTGAAGTCCAAACTTGTACGCATGTACAAATTGGAGATGGAGACTTTCAACATAATAAACATACTTACCAGAAAAATGTGGTATGTGCTGTGAGCGGGAATTGAACCAATGTAGGTCTACCTGTTTGGCTAGTAAACATGGAGACGTGGGTTCGATTCCCGCTCAGGGAATGTACCGAGTTTTTTCTGTCGATTGTATTTATTGTTTCCTTTCCTACTAATGAACATCATACACAGAGGAAATAACTGAATATGTTCAAGCCAACGTGTAATTTTCTTTATATTACATAGATATGAGTGTTTCGAAAATAAAAAAAACTAAACGGAAATGATCTCCAAAAGTGCCTTTATTTTGTTGTCAGCGATATCCTCACTAGTGAGGATATGGAAAATATGTCACTCGTATTCCAGATGTAGTTTCATATGAAATCTGCGAGTGGCGTATTTTCCAGTAAAACACTCATATCTATGAAACAATAAGTAATACATACTAGTTACTAATGCAACCTAATTACTCAGAACACTTTTGCTAAGCGCAATAACGATTTAAACGTTTTTCGCGACGTACAGTTTCTCAGGTTAGATGGTAGGCTGTTCCAGAGGAATGCTCCTCTAAAAGCCAATGACCGCTGACCTGATGCCTTACGGTATATAGTCATCTGCAGCACGTAGCGATTACGGGAGTTACGGTCATGAATGTTGGAGCTCTCAATATCTTTGTTGTTTAAGTAACTAGGAGCGAGCTGGTTGACTCACTTGTAAAACATAATGTAGTCACCAAAAGGCCAGCACAGCCACTCAGTCAACCAGCAACTTCCAGGTCCAAACAGATTTTACCTCTTGGACATTCCCTAATTTCCCTGATTTTCCATGATTTTTATAGTTTTCATCAAATTACCTGACTGATTCTCTTATTTCCCGGCAGAAAATAAATGGGATTCCTGTATTTTGAAGATGGTACGACATAACTATATAAAGATATTTCAACACTTTTGTTTAATGAGGATACAGTGACATGTGAAAACATTCCTCATAAATTTTATAGATTTCAAAATCTTTCAGCCGGTTATTTCGGAATCTTTCACAAAATCTGATACGAGCACTTTTCCGTTCTTCCCGAAACTCTCAATCAATAAAGACTTTTTAAAGCATTTTTCACCTAAATTTCCTGCTTTTATTTCGTATTTTCATCAGACTTACCTAATCCACGGCACCTCAGTAAATGACGACCGCGACGTCCTAAAATTTGAAGCAAAATGCTTTTGTTAGAAAAACATCAAAACACGCATCATGCTTCGAAAACTGATTGCTAAAAAACACTAAACAAATAAATACTCTTTTTAACGTCAGCTGCAAACCAAGTGGTTTCCGTTAAAAGTCAGAGGCACTTCTAATGCTTAATTGATTGACGGCTCAGATCTTGTCGTGAAAGTTGATTTTGCACAAGGGGAAAAACCGGAGTACCCGTCTTTAAAAAAATCTCAAAGTTTGATAGAAATTGGCAAGAGCCAAGGATTCTATCCCGGGTTGTAAAGTTGACAAGCACAAATGACCACCACTCGCCAACCTGACAGACTTGACTTACTGGTTGTAAGCCTTACTCTTTATGTAAAGACAGCGAGATAATTTAGGATTCAGAACGACAGCACACCTTTCTCATTAATCTTCACTGCTTCGGGCCGGAACACATTGTAGTAAAATACGTGGTCGTTCTGAATCTTAAATTATCTCGCTCGCGCTTTTACATTAATCATCAAGAATCACAATTTTTATTTCAAACTTTCATAGTACTATTGATATGTGTTATTGTACTGTATCCTTGCCAAACACCGGCTCAAGTTTCGATCATGCACAGTACTGTATTCTCCTGTCTAACATCGGCTGCTTTGATCATACGCAGAAACCTAACTATGACCTTTTAACAAGCCAGTGAAAAACAGTCTTGTAACTGTATTTTCAGAAGAGAAATTGGAATACCCCTGAAGTAGAAAGAGTACTCGAAATAGTTTTTTACCTTTGACTGATAATTATCTTACACTTTTTGCCCTTTAAATATTTAAATCGAATATAATAAATTATCTTGATAATCAGATGGGAGAGAATCAACAGCACATGAAAACGCATGGCCCCATTTTTTTAGACCAAAATACAACAGATGAAAAACGGAAACTCTCTTGTTGAAAAAAGACGTTCTAATTCTTTTTATCCTGTAAAAGGAAACAGGAATTAAAAATGCGTGAAATTTAATCTGAATGTAAAATTCTTGACAACTGAAAAGTCTGACAAAAGATCGTAAAAAAATTCTCGACAACATGCAGAAGATGTTTCAAAAACTTTTCTGGACCAAACTTTAGAAATTTGAAAACTCCATACCAATTTCACATGAACTATTTTTTTGAAATTTTAATTCATAATTACTCAAAATACTTTAATCTTAAAAAAACTACGTTCTTATTTTTTTTAGTTAAAAATCTTGCCTTTCTCACCCCGGTATTCTTTCTAGGTTGCAGCATCTAAGGATAACCA